>MCJB01048408.1:90545-168732 GCA_002018475.1 Nicotiana obtusifolia | reverse complement strand
CCCCCCCCCCCCCCCCCAATCTTCGCACATCCTTTTTTTTACACTAAGACAACCATGTAAACCTTCATGTAACAGCAGCCCGAATTACCACCTATAAGCCACCCTTTCCTCCATAAAAGTTGTCATGTACACTCGCCTAAAATAGCAAAAACGCAGCAGAACAAAACAACCTAAATCCCAGTCAAAATTGAGCTGAAACGGTGCTAAAAGTAGATATTAAAGCAGCTTTAATACACACAAAAACCAGCACCAAAAGCATCTTTAAACTACCTGAAACCACTCAAAAACAGCTGAAGAAAATAGCTGTGTAAACCAGCTTCAAGACCACACCAACTTTCAACCATTAAACCGAGCCTAAACCTACTGGAAACTATCACAAACAACCAGTTGTAGCTGGTGTCTTTTGTTTGAGGTCTATTCTTTTGTTTGTCTTACGTGGTCATCAAATTGCGGCCGAGTTTGAGATTTCGCTCGAGGTGCTGACGAGGTTTCCAGTCGAGGTTATGCCTGAGGCTCTTAGTCCGTAAGAGGCTTTTCGTTTCGATATTTTGTCATAGAGGTTCTATCTTTGTTAGACCAGAATCTCCCTAAACCCTAATTTGGTCGACAAAAAAACGATACATCGAAGACGAAGAGAGAAAGAGACAAAAAATATGTCGACTAATCTAGAAAGTATAAGACCAAACTCTATTATACAAGGGTCTATCGGGTATAATAAGGAATTGGGCCAACACATAAAATACAAGTCAGAAGCCCAATACAAACAAAGGATTGGGCCTATTGTTACAGCTAAAGATCCGGTCCATTCTTTGTAGCATATTGGATACCGCTGAAAGGCACTCAAACCTTCCAGAACATTCTTATCCAAATGCAAATTAGAGCTAGATAATATCTGTATATATCATAGTACAATTAGTTATAAGAAAACATATAGGAATTAGACACTTGTAATTAGTATAGCTGTAGTTGTCCTTTGTCGATTTTCAGATACTTGTATAAATATACACACTGTACAGAACATTCATCATCAATGAGAAAAGAATTTTCCTAAATTCCTACATGGTATCAGAGCAGTAGCTATCTGAAACCGTAGTCTACATTTTTTTCCAGTCATCTTCTTTTTATTCTCCATTAAAATGGCACCAAATTCCACATATGACTCTTCCAATGTTTCTGCAGCTCGCATAGTCACTCAACCAGCTGCTGTGGTCATCGATTCCACTCACTCCCATTATCTTCATCCATCTGATTCACCTGGGATGGTTCTTGTCAACTCAGTCTTTGATGGAAAGGGATATGGAGGATGGAATAGAGCCATAGTTATTGCACTCTCTACCAAGAACAAGCTTGGCTTTATCGATGGAACCTATTCTAAACCTGATGCATCTTCTACTGACTTCAAGCAGTGGAATTGCTGCAATGATATGTTTATATCATGGATCTTGAACTCTCTGTATAAGGACATAGCTGAAAGTGTCCTTTATTCTAAAACTGCAGATGAAATTTGGGAAGAGCTTGAGGTTAGATTTGGACAATGTAATGGTGCTCAACTTTATCAGTTGCAAAAGGAGTTGAGTGATTTGGTGCAAGGGACCTCTGATGTAGCAGGATATTATACAAAGGTGAAAAGGATTTGGAATGAGTTAGATACCTTGAATACTTGTGTACACTGCACCTGTGAGTGTGATTGTGAAGGAAAGTCAAGAACTTTGAAGTCCTTTCAAGATGGTAGGTAATCCAATTTCTCATGGGGCTTAATGCTACCTACTCAGCTGTGAGGAGTAACATTCTGATGATTACTCCTCTTCCTAGTGCCAATCAAGCCTATTCTCTTCTCATTCAAGATGAGAAACAAAAGAAAATTTATGTTGCACAACACCCAGTTGAGACTGCTTTCCTGGCACAAAATTGGCAAACCAATTTTTAGAAATATGCTAATGGAGAAGGAAAGTTCAGAGCAAGTCTCGAAGGAAAGATAAATAACCTGGTGTGCAATTATTGCAAGAAACCTAGACATTCAATTGACAAATACTACAAAATCATTAGGCTTTCCTCCACTTTCAAGTTTACCAAATCCAAAAAGGTATCAAGGAGGTCCTCATAGCAATGCAGCAATCATGAATGAAGAAAACACAACTCAGTCAGTCAACACAATGAAGGAAATGCAGCAGGGAAGGTCATCACTCAAGAGCAGCTCAGTCAGCTCTACCAGCTTCTTCAACAGGTGAAGGTTGGCCAGCAGGGTGAGCAGATTTTTGATGCATATGCTAGTGCCAACATGTTGGTAAAACAATCAATCCTCCTAACCTGTATTCTTTTTCCTGTTTTTCTTACATGAATTCTACCTCCTGGTAATAGATTCAGGGGCTTAAGAACATATGACTTTTGATTATTCCATTTTATTCAATGTAAAACCTCTAACCAAATCTCTTTATGTCAATCTCCCAAATTCATATTAAGTTAAGGCCAGTCAAGTTGGTAGTGTGCATGTTCTACCAGATTTAATCCTAAACAATGTGTTATATGTTCCAGATTTCATATTTAACCTAATTTCAGTTCACAAACTCACTAAACAATTCATATGTACCTTGCTTTTCTCATCTTTTGGTACATTCTTGTAGCACCCTTCACTGAAGAGGCCAGTGATAGTTGGTGAAGTGAAGGAAGGCCTATATCTAATTAATCCAACTTCTCTAAGTTCTGGACTAGTTTATGGAAGTCAATCAGTTTTTCAATCTTATTCAGCTTGTACTAACCTTAGGAAATACATTGTCTCTCATTTAGTTTCTTGTTCTTCTAGAGTCAATTCTAATGTAAGCGTATGGCACAAAAGGTTGGGGCATATTCCTCTATCTAGTATGCAAAATCTATCCAGTTTTCAGTTTCCTTCTCTCGCCAAGTTTAATGATCCTTGTGATATATGTTCTCAAGCTAGACAGGCAAAATTGCCTTTTCATTCAATCAATATCAACACAAGGTCAATTTTGCAACTTCTTTATGTTGATACTTAGGGACCCTACAAGGTACCAACTCATGATGGTTATAGATATTTCTTGACCATCGTAGATGACCATAGTAGGGGAACTTGGACTTATCTTTTAAGAACAAAAAGTAATATTTTTCCAGTTTTAAAATCTTTTCTATTAATTTGTAGAAAGGCAGTTTGCAACAAAAGTTAAAATCATTCAATCAGATAATGCTTTGGAATTAGGATCAGGATCCATTCTTTCAAATTTTTTCCCCTCTAATGGAATCCTTCATCAAACCTCTTGTGTTGCTACACCACAACCAAATGGAGTGGTTGAACGAAAACACAAATATCTTCTAGAGACATTTAGTGCTCTATTATTTCAGTTTAATCTTCCTACTATATATTGGGGTGATTGTTCGTTAACTGCTATTTTTTTTAATAAATAGATTTCCCTCTAGAGTGCTTAACTTCAAAACACCTTTTGAAATTCTTTTTGAAAAAGTTTCATTTTATGATTTTTTTGAAATGTTTTGGTTGTCTATGTTATGCTTCTACTTTACCTCAAAACTTGAATCTAGATTGGTCAAGTGTGTTTTTATAGGATATCCTTTTGGGAAGAAAGGATACAAACTATTGGATCTTCAATCTAGAACCATTTTTATTTCTAGAGATGTAGTTTTTTACGAGGACATATTCCTTGTTTCCTCTCCTACAACTGAACCACCCATTTTCCCTAAATAAGTTTCTACTATACAAGACTAAACTCACTCTTTCTTCAGTATGATAACCACTCTTCTTCAAAATTAAGTCCTAGACCTACTCTACCATCTTCAATAGCATCACCTAGAACAACTCCTCATTCATCCCCTATCTCCAGGTTCATTTCTTCTCCATCTCATATTCCCTTTCAACCTGAACTAAGGAGATCTACTAGGAAACACAATCCACAATCTTATCTGGCAGATTATGTGTGCAATGCTATGTACTTGACTGATCTACCAAATTTTTGTTTTGCAACACCTGTCTCACCTGCTACCCTACCTTTCACAGACCTTTCTCCTACAAATCAATCATTTTTAAATTTTGTTTCTTATATCATTGAACCTACAAGTTTCTCCCATGCAGTTTTACATCCCAGTTGGCAGAATGCTATGGCAAAAGAATTTCAAGCATTGGAGGCCAACCCAATCTGGGAAGTGGTTGAATTACTAAAAGGAAAGAGACCTTTACCTTGTAAATGGGTCTATAAGGTTAAGTATAGATCTGATGGAAGTATTGAAAGGTTCAAAGCTCGACTAGTTATTCGAGGGGACATACAAAGGAAAGGAATAGACTACAATAAGACTTTTAGTCCAAGGGTCAAAATGACAACTCAGTTGCAGTCAAAATGAATTGGAAATTATTTCAATTAGATGTTAATAATGCTTTTCTTCATGGTGATCTACAGTAAGAAGTATACATGAGATTTCCATCAATAATGACTTCACCTTCTATTAGTCATGTTTGTAGATTAAAAAAGTCCTTATATGGACTTAAATAGGCTTCACGCTAATAGTACGAAAGATTCACTGGTGCACTCAATCTCAATGGCTATTCCCACTCTCTTAACGAATATTCTTTATTTTTCAAAAAGGCACCTTCTGAATTTTTTATTGTTGTTGTTTATGTAGATGACGTACTTCTAACAGGTGATGACCCTACAGAGCTCTCTAATCTAAAAGAATTCCTCAATTCAGAATTCAAAATTAAAGATCTTGGAGATGCTAGTAATTTTCTCAAAATGGAAATACTACGAGAAAAACAGGGACTAATTATCAGTCAAACGAAGTTCACCTTGAAGCTTCTTTCTGAGTTTGATGTTCTTGATTCACGTCCAGATTTATCTGCGCTAGATCCTAGTTGCAAGCTTTGAGCCGATGTTGGTGAGACTCTTCAAGATTCAACCATCTACAGGCGACTATTGGGCATGCTCAATTTTTTAATCCATACTTGCCCTGGCCTCTCATTCGCAGTTCAGCATCTAAGATATGCAAAGCCCCCGTCAACCTCATTTGATGCTGGGTTACACTGTCTTTGATATCTGCTATGTTCGCCGGGGGTTGGGCTCTTTATGAATTCAGACTCCTCTTTTCAATTGCTCGCATTTTGTGACTCTGATTGGGGTCCTATCCGGTGTCTCGTCACTCAGTAAGTGATTTTTATATCAACCTCGGAGGATCCCTTGTTTCATGAAAATCAAAGAAACAATCTTCAATCTCCCTTTCTTCTGCAGTGGCCGAGTACAGATCCATGAAGAAGGTCGTTGCAGAACTCACATGGCTTGTACGCCTTTTAACAAATCTCTCAGTTTTCCCCTCCTTTCTAGTTCTCTTCATTCTGATAGATAGGCAGATTCATATAGCAAAAAACCCTGTCTTCCATGAATGGACAAAGCACGTGAAAATCGATTGTCACTTCGTCCGTCAATAGTTCCTCGCCAGATTAATCTCGTTATCTTTTGTTCGTCAAAATCTCAGCTCGCAGACGTGTTTACAAAATCTATTTCTGGACCTTTACACAAATCGATCATCTCTAAGTTGGGTGTGCTTTCTCACCCCTCCAACTTGAGGGGTGGCGTTGGAGCGGAATCTTATAATCAGACCCTAAACCCTAATTTGGTCGACAAAAAGATGATACAGTCGAAGACGAAGAGAGAGAAAGAGACAAGAAATAAGTCGACTGATCTAGAAAGTACAAGACCGAACTCTATTATACAAGGGTCTATCGGGTATAATAAGGAATTGGGCCAACACACAAAACACAAGTTAGAAGCCCAATACAAACAAAGGATTGGGCCTATTGTTATAGCTAAAGATCCGGTCCATTCTTTATAGCATATTGGATACAGTTGAAAGGCACTCAAACCTTCTAGAACATTCTTATCCAAATGCAAATTGCAGCTAGATAATATCTGTACATATCATAGTACAATTAGTTATAGGAAAATATATTGAAATAAGACACTTGTAATTAGTATAGTCGTAGTTGTCCTTTGCTGATTTTCAAATACTTGTATAAATATACATACCATACAGAACATTCATCATCAATGAGAAAAGAATTTCCTAAATTCCTACGATCTTTACTTTACTCTCTCTTTAAAGTTTGAGTGTGTTCTTGTAATTATTTTAGTTGAATGAACATAATATATTTGATTCTCTGTCTTGCCTTTGGTATAATTGTTTTAACTAGTCTGTTCACCATAGTATCTTTTTGTTGGTTCAATTATGCTTTGTCATGAGTTTTGAGTTTTTCTCCATATTTGTTCATTGTCTTTCCTTGATATTAATCCATGGTAGTTTACCGTTCCTTTGGATTTAAGCATTGAAGTAAAGTGAATATTATTATTTCAGTAATTAAGCCATGTTGGATCACTGTTTTAGTTTAATAAGAACGAGAAAAGAAATTGACCTTGGTTTAGTTGAAGATTAAGAATTAGGTAGTACTGTTGGATAAGAATTTCAAATTTGATAATGAGACTTGGACCTAATAATTCGGGCTGAGGGAATGGGGCAATTATAAGCCCATTTGGATTAAGTTCGCTGCAAGAATATGGGCCAAACAATTTCAAGCCTATCATTCCATAAGCAAAATCTGTAATTGTGTCTCAATAATTCTATATCCATAACTCCCGGCCACACAACAATCTCGACTTTAAGAAATAATTTTACAACACGCTAGCATGCCTTTAGTTGTACTTAAAGTTATTATGTTTGTGGATACGTCTGCGTGGCATGACTATGATCTATAAATACAAATTCGAGTGTGTGTTTGCACGACTTGATCAATTATTTCTTGAAATAGTAATAAAAGTGTTATTTATTGTGTACATGTACGCATAACACGATTTTTGATATTTCAAACAAAATGAGTACACGTACACGTGATTTATTTCAAGATAATTTTCACAAATCTAATATCAAGCAATTAAAAGCAGATAAGAGGCAAAGCACAATCCCAACAAATACAAGAATATTCAAAATTAATTTAAACCCAATTATAGTCAATAAACCGATTGTGCTAGAATTACGGGATTCAGGGAGTGCCTTACAGCTTCTCCCCCATCAATATAATTCCTTATCCAATCTCATATTAACGCGAATCAGCAAAAAAAAGAGTCAAACCTTTCTTTGACTAGGGATTCAAATAAAAGGTGACTTGGAACATCAAACTCAATTCCAAGTAACGACTCTGAACAATAAAATAATCCATATTTCAAAATGTCACTTCAAATGAAAAAACTATTTTAACCCACAACATAACATAATATTTATAGCGGGATAGAAAAGGGGTCTGACACCAGTTCCAAGTAGATTCCATCCTATTTTCTTCCAAAAACACTGGCGTGAAACCAAAGGAGCCATCACCCGCTTTTGTATTGACAAATTCTCCACCACTTTACTTTCCCCCAAACTTAATCAAACTTATATTTCCTTAATTTCTAAGGTAAAATATCTGTAACACATCACCCAATATCGTCCCATCAGCCTCTGCAACACTATACAGAACCATTACAAAAATTATTGTCAATCGCATTCGTCCCTACCTTCACACATTCATATTAGAGTAGTTTCATCATAGGCCGATGCACCATTGACAATGCAATCATCGTTCAAGAAGCAGTGCACTCTTTCAACAAACACAAAGGCACTACAGGTCATATGCTGATAAAAATTAAGCTAGAGAAAGCATTTGACCGCCTTGAATGGTCCTTCGTATATTATTCACCCACTAGCCTTAATTTTCTTTCAACCTTAATCACCATCATTATGAACTGCATCTCCACCTCCTCCATCTCCATTCTGGTTAACGGCAAATCAATATATTTCTTCTCACCAACAAGAGGTATCCGAAAGGGAAAACCCCTATCCCCATATATATTCATTATATGCATGGAAACACTTACTTGACTTATTCTACATGTCACAACCGCTAAGGAATGGGTCCCCATTCCGATCTCCCGCCATGGATCTTCTATCTCTCACCTCATGTTTGTTCATGATCTAATTCTTTTCGCCAAGGAAGATGTAAAGAACACATCTAACATTCACTCTATCCTCCAATGTTTTGGTATTCTCACTGGCCAACAACTTAATTATGCTAAATAAAAAATTATCTTCTAACCAAATACCCCACGAAATACTCTCCATCATATCTCTAGTATTCTTCGCATGCGTACAGCCTCTATTGTTGGTAAATACCGTGGTCTACTCATTACACCGCTTCAACCAAAGAGTACAGATTACCAATATCTCGTTGACCGCATGCGTACTCGCCTAAAAGGATGGAAAACAAATTATCAACCTAGCAGGTTGTACCACTCTCATTCAATCTGTTCTAGCCTCAATTTCCACTTGCCATGCAAAATAATCTTCTATCTATAAAAATTCTCAACCACATCAATCAAATTCAATGAAATTTCCTTTAGGGCATCACCACGAAAAAGAAACGTCTTCACTTAGTCAACTGGAATCAAGTTCCCCTCCCAAAACGACAAGGTGGACTGGGTCTTCAAAAAACTAAAGGCAATATGGCTCTTCTTGTCGGTCTAGCATGGCATTTTCGGCAGCAACCCAATTCCCTTTGGGCACACGTACTCCGAGCCAAATATCATCACCAACCGCCACACCCCAACACTCTCACATCCAAAAAGAATGATTCCTTCATATGGAAATCCCTAGTTAAAGGTTGTTCCATCTCCACACAAGCTGTTAAATAGCAGATAGGCGGCAGCTCACTCATAAATGTATGGAATGGTATTTGGTTACCTAACAATTGCTCCCTTTGAAGCCTTATCCAAGGTCCCCTCACTTATTTCGAATCTACTATCACAATTAACTCACTCCTTCAACAAGTCCAATGGAATACCTCTCTAATTTCATTTCAATTGCCACCCCACATCCTGTGCCTCCTACACTTCACCCGTCCCTTAACCGTAATGATGCACTCTCCTGGGTTTTATCACAAAATGACTTCTCCACTATCTCCGCATATAACCATTATCTATACATATCTTTCCTGATCAACCATCACTCCCTGACTTATCCTAGATCTAGAAGCTAAACATTCCACCCATACTCAAAACTCTCCTCTGGGTTCTCCTACTACAACGCCTTCCCACAACCTTCTTCTTAGTCTCTATTGACATGCTTACTGCAAACCCCCTTCTATTCATGTCCAACATTAAATGGCACCCCTCAGAAGCTCCATTTTTCAAACTTAAAACTGATGACTCCTTTAATCCTCACACGCTGCAAGCATCTGCTGGAGGAGTTATCCACAATCACCAAGGACAATGGATCAGATGCTTCACTATGCCTACTATCCGCTCTACAGCTTTAGAATCGGAACTAAGAGCTCTCCTCTTAGGTTTCCAGATTGCTAATGACTTACTTCTTCTATCCTTAAATATTGAAACCTAATCGCAGGTAATTATCTCTATGATCCACGGTGGGAATGATGTATACTCATATCTTATTTTTGATTACAAGACTTTACTCCACCAGTTGCAGACAGTCACATCTGACCACATCTACCAGTAGGCAAATGATGCAGCAGACGCACTAGAAAAATATTGCATGCTCCTATCTCCTTCTGAAGGCCAGTGGAGTCCCATATATTTTATGTTTCCCCCATCCTTTGTTTCAACTACTTCCAATAAGGATCATCTAGACGCGACTGTATCACGAATAGTCCCCCTTTGTAATAATATTATTGTTTTACTTTTAATATAATTGTATCCTTATTAGTAAAACAAAAATGTACTGGATGGCATTGGCTTGTAAAAAAATACACCCTCCCAATTGTCAGTAAGGGGGGAAGATAATGATCATATGCATTTAATATAAGAAAATAATCCTTGTGTTTCCCCATCGAAAATCTTGTTGAATTGTGCAAACATACATTTATTCACGTGGGTATTTGACTATTTTTCGCATAAAAAGGTCAAATTTTTCTTTTCAATAATGAGAAACGATGAAACTTAAATGCATGACCTTCTCATATAATGTTAAATTGTATATGATTACTTCATCTAGTTAGTAAACTTAAGTTATTAGAGAAGAATCACATTTATTATTAATCTGCAACACCCACTACTAAAATGTTAACAGGACTGAAAGTCTAGAAAGTTATTTTTTAAGGATTATTTTGGTTAAAAATAAGAGTAGTACTAATGCTTAACAAACTCCATTGCAAAACACAGTGGTGGTGCTAAATAGAGCACTTAGCCGACATTTTTCTAACTGAAGAAGTTTAGCAAACAAAGGATAAGTTACATTGTGGAACTTGTATTTCTATATATGGTGTTATTAAATTTTTTTCCTGGTAAGAAATGTTCAATCAATTATATTGTGTACATGCAAATTCCACTTCAACGAACTTTGAATTGAATCTAGTGGTATACAAGGCAGATGTGACTTTTTGGTTATGGGTTCATTTGAATTCAAAATTTTCAAAACGGAGTATAATCATATATGTATAGCCTACTAAAATCTTCTCAAATGTTAGATCTGAATCCGTAATTTTAACAGTATAATGAGTTCAGTGTAAAGTTAAATGGTCTTTTTGAACTCGAGGGTGCAACAAGAAATCCTTGGTACAATACGATTATAATGTTCAGAATATACTCCCTGAGGTTTTAATATTGAATGTGGTCTCCATTATATTGTTATCCAAGTGAAGTCTTGTATAAGATATTGTACATGTCCTAACAATTAAAGTATGGTCCTCCATTCTCTCGCCGTTTTCATCTCGCCCATCGTTGTCAAAAGTTTACGAAGAAAAAATTCAAGTTAAATATATTTTTTGTATAATTAAGGAATTTAATTTTTACATTATCATGTTATTTTTACTTGCGTAAAGATTCATTATACTGACGATGTTATAATTGTTAGGTGTGGAGCCTGATTAATATGTGATGTACTGTTTATTCTCCTTTTATTCTCTGTAATTGTAAATACCCTTAATTATTAATATATATAGCCCGCCGCCGTGGAAGTTTACCCTAACGGGATGTTACCACGAAATAAGTCTCTCACGTTTTTCTCTCTCTACCTCAACTTTTTTCTCTCTTCAATATTCCTTCATCTTCTCCATCAGTTCAGAGTGTTTGAGTGAATCGATCCTAGCAACTGGTATTAGAGCTTTGGAGATTCAAAACGATCACTGAAGATGGAGAGTTCGAAGATTGGAATCGAGAAGTTTGATGGATCCGATTTCGGTTTCTGGAAATGCAAATCGAAGACTATCTGTACCAGAAAGATCTTCACGAACCCTTGACTGAGGCAAAGCCGGCTTCCATGATAGAGGAGCAGTGGAAGCTTAAGGATCTCCAGGCATTGGGGTTGATCGTTGACTTTGTCGAGAAACGTGGCGTTCAACATCGTTAAGGAGAAGACTACGGCAGGTCTGATGAAGGCGCTATCAAATATGTACGAAAAGCCATCAGCGATGAACAAGGTATATTTGATAGCGCCTTCATCAGACCTGTCGTAGTCTTCTCCTTAACGATGTTGAACGCCACGTTAACAAGGTATATTTGATGCGTAGATTGTTCAATTTACAGATGTCTGAGAATGGATCTGTTTCCGATCATATAAATGAGTTCAATATGATTGTGCGTCAACAGAGTTCTGTGGAAATTAATTTCGAAGATGAAATTAAGGCATTGATTTTGATGTCATCTCTGCCCGAGTCTTGGGATACTGTTGTTGCTGCGATTAGCAGTTCCTGTGGATCTGAAAAGCTAAAGTTTGATGAAATCCGTGATGTTGTTTCAACGGAAGCATTCGCAAACGAGAAGTAGGAGATTCATCGGGCAGTGCTCTCAGCGTTGACTGAAGGGGGAGAAGCAAGTCGAAGGGCCAAAATCAACATGGCTGATCAAAATCAAAGAATCGAGGAAAATCTCTAAACAGACCCAACGTGATTTGTTGGAACTGTGCATATAAAGGGCACTATCGGACAAACTGTACGAAACCAAAGAAGAAGCAGAATCATAAATCTGGAGATGATAGTGATTCTGTAAATTCCGCAGAAGACATTGGGGATGCTCTAATCCTTAGTGTGGATAGCCCGGTTGAATCCTGGATTTTGGATTCTGGTGCATCCTTTCATTCGTCTCCAAGCAAGGAATTGTTCCAAAATTTCAAATCTAGAAATTTTGGGAAGGTGTATCTTGCTGACAACAAAGCCTTGGAGATTGAAGGAAAGGGGGATGTCTGCATAAAGACCCCATCAGGAAACCAGTGGACATTAGAGGATGTCAGATATATTCCTGCTCTCAAGAAGAATTTGATCTCTGTTGGTCAGTTGGATAGCATAGGCTATACAGCAGAGTTTGGGAAAGGTTCGTGGAAAATTGTGAAGGGTGCTATGATTGTAGCTCGTGGCACCAAATCTGGAACCTTATACACCACTGTAGGGTGTATTAACATGGTTGTTGTCGCTGAGGGTGCTTCAGGTTCATGTCTGTGGCACAACAGACTTGGACACATGAGTGATAAGGGAATGAAGATGCTGGTTGCAAAAGGAGCATTAGAGGGCCTGAAGTCTGTTGACATGGGTCTTTGTGAAAGCTGTGTTATGGGAAAACATAAACGAGTTAGCTTCACAAAGACTGCTAGAGAGCCGAAGAAAGTGCGGTTGAAAATGGTACATACAGATGTTTGGGGACCATCTCCAGTTTCATCACTTGGAGGATCCAGGTTCTATGTCACCTTCATTGATGATTTTAGCAGGAAGGTATGGGTCTATTTCTTGAAGCATAAGTCAGATGTGTTTGAGACTTTCAAGAGATGGAAAGCTGAAGTTGAGAATCAGACTGGTTTGAAGATCAAATGCCTGAGGTCTAACAATGAAGGAGAGTATGACAAGTCAGAGTTCAAAGCATTCTGTGTAGCTGAGGGAATCAGATTGATGAGGATAATTCCCGGTAAGGCTAGGCAGAATGGAGTTGGTGAGAGGATGAACAGAACATTGAATGAGTGTGCAAGGAGCATGAGGATACACTGTGGGCTGCCCAAGATGTTTTGGGCAGATGCTGTGAGCACAACTGCATACTTGATCAACAGGGGACTATTAGTTCCCCCGGGGTTCAAGATCCCAGAGGAGGTGTGGACGAAAAAAGAGCTCAAGTACTCACACTTGAGAACTTTTGGTTGCACGGCTTATGTTCATATTGATCCAGAGAAAAGAGGCAAG
Source organism: Nicotiana obtusifolia (assembly GCA_002018475.1). Classification (NCBI taxonomy): domain Eukaryota; kingdom Viridiplantae; phylum Streptophyta; class Magnoliopsida; order Solanales; family Solanaceae; genus Nicotiana; species Nicotiana obtusifolia. The sequence goes on along the minus strand of MCJB01048408.1, from coordinate 155,519 downwards.
CTTGATGCTAAGGCTGTGAAGTGTTACTTCATAGGCTACGGTTCTGACTTGTTTGGTTACAGGTTTTGGGATGACAAGAACAGAAAGAGCCTGAGACATTGTGATGTGACATTTAATGAGTCTGTCCTATACAAGGACAGAGAGCAGAAGGTTTCAGAGACTACGAAGCAAGTGGGAGTTGAGATTGAGTTGCAGATGAGTACACCCAGAGATGTTGCGGAAGAAACTCAACCAACTCCAGACGATGTTGTTGAAGAACCTATGGTGGAACAAGTGACACCTGAGCAGCTGTTGAGGAGATCATCAAGGACCATCAAAGAACCAGATAGGTATTCACCTTCATTACATTATCTGTTGCTGACTGATGAAGGGGAACTAGAGTCTTTCGATGAGGCCCTACAGGTGGAGGATTCAATCAAGTGGAAGCAAGCCATGGATGATGAGTTGAGCTCCCTTGACAAGAACAACACTTGGGTCTTGACTGAGTTACCTGCAGAGAAGAAAGCCTTGTTGAACAAGTGGGTGTTCAGAATGAAGGCAGAACCAGACGGTAAAAGAAGGTTCAAGGCTCGGTTAGTGGTTAAAGGATATTCACAAAGGAAAGGTATTGATTATACTGAAATATTTTCTCCTGTTGTGAAGTTAACTACTATCCGAATTCTGTTGAGTATTGTTGCATCAGAGAATTTGCATCTTGAGCAAATGGATGTAAAACAGCATTTTTACATGGAGATCTAGACAAGGAGATCTATATGCAACAACCAGAAGGATTTGTAGTTCCGAGCAAGGAACACATGGTGTGCAAGCTCAACAGGAGCTTGTATGGGTTGAAGAAAGCACCGAGGCAATGGTACAAGAAGTTCGACTCCTTCATGACCAAGAGTGGCTTTTGCAGGGCTGAAAAGGATCCGTGTTGTTACTTCAAGAAATACACTGATTCTTATGTGTTTCTACTCTTGTATGTGGATGATATGTTGATTGCAGGATCCAGTATGAGGGAGATAAACAATCTGAAGGCAAGTCTGTCTTCAGCGTTTGAGATGAAAGATTTGGGTGCATCGAAGCAGATTCTGGGGATAAGGGTTTCTCGGGATAGATCTGCTGGCACTTTAAATCTATCCCAGGAGCAGTACATTGAGAAGGAGTTGGCCAGATTCCGGATGAGTGATGCTAAACCCAGGACTACTCCTTTGGCAAATCACATAAAATTGTCAAAAGGGCAGTCACCTAAGACAGCTGAAGAGAGTGAGCAGATGGCAATTATTCCATATACTTCAGCAGTTGAGAGTTTGATGTATGCTATGGTCTGCACTAGACCTGACATAGCACATGCAGTGGGAGTTGTTAGCAGGTACATGGCGAATCCGGGGAAAGAGCATTAGGAAGCTGTTAAGTGACTTCTGAGATATTTGAGAGGTACATCCAGTATTTCACTTAGTTTTGGCAAACGCAAAGTGAATCTGCAGGGTTTTGTGGATGCTGATCTTGGTGGTGATGTGGACTCGAGTATGAGCACATTCGGATACATTTACACCATAGGTGGTACAACAGTGAGTTGGATGGCCAGGCTTCAGGAGTGTGTTGCTCTTTCATCAACAGAGGCTGAGTATGTGGCAATAGCTGAAGCTGGAAAGGAGATTATATGGCTGGCAGATTATCTGGAAGAGTTGGGCAAGAAGCAGAGCGAGAAGATTCTTTATTCAGATAGCCAGAGTGCCATACAGTTGGTAAAGAACCCAGTCTATCATTCGAAGACAAAGCACATCAGAAGACGGTACCATTTCACTCGCAGGGCAGTGGAGGATGGTGATATGTGTTTGGAGAAGATAGAGGGTGCAAAGAATCCAGCAGACATGTTGACGAAATGTGTTGATGTTGAGAAACTGAGGTTGTGCAAAACCTCAGTTGGTCTTCTGTAGTTTGTTTCTACAGATGGTGCGGTGTGGTGAAGATATTGATGATGTTGGGATAATTTTTGGACGACTGAATCAGTCTCCAAGTGGGAGAATTGTTAGGTGTGGAGCCTGATTAATATGTGATGTACTGTCATATATTAATGTCCTAACAATTAAAGTATGGTCCTCCATTCTCTCGCCTTTTTCATCTCTCCCATCATTTTCAAAAGTTTACAAAGAAAAAGTTCAAGTTAAATATATTTTTTGTATAATTAAGGAATTTAATTTTTACATTATCATGTTATTTTTACTTGCGTAAAGATTCATTATACTGACGATGTTATAATTGTTAGGTGTGGAGCCTGATTAATATGTGATGTACTGTTTATTCTCCTTTTATTCTCTGTAATTGTAAATACCCTTAATTATTAATATATATAGCCCGCCGCCATGGAAGTTTACCCTAACGGGGTGTTACCACCAAATAAGTCTCTCACGTTTTTCTCTCTCTACCTCAACTTTTTTCTCTCTTCAATATTTCTTCATCTTCTTCATCAGTTCAGAGTGTTTGAGTGAATCGATCCTAACAATAATTTTGTTACGACGAATTTAAAACTCTCTTACAAGGCACAATGTAAACTACTGAGGCATCTAAATCTTCCAATCATATAGTATAAGATATTGTACGAGACAATCTCATTATAAAAGATCAAATCCATCCATGCAAAAAATAAAAGGCAGACAGTTTGGATAAAAATAGTTAAAATATCTAAACTTGTCTGAGTTTCGGTGTGATACTTTAAATTTTTAAAACACATTGACTTAAAAATGTTTGAAAAAATCTTAGTCAAAGAAAAGTTTCTTTACTCTTATTTTCCATTCTTTTGACTCTTAAATAGTAGTAATAAAATTGTCATATAAAGTAGGAGAGAAAGAATACTTCACCTATATGGAGTGCATCATTTTTCTTTTAAAAGTTAAATCATATATAATTATAAGCATCGTCGATCTGTCAGAATATTTCACATTGGTTGAGGGTATGAGTGATTGTTTTCTTATATCATCATATACAATCCTTACTATATAAGTTACTCTCTCCGTTCCAATTTATGTGAACTTGTTTGATTGGGCACGAAGTTTAAGGAAAACAATAAGACTTTTGGAATTTGTAGTCCTAAACAAATCCAAAAAGGTGTCCAGAGTATTTATGTGGTTATAAAAGTTTTTTATTAAGGGTAGAATTGTAAGTTTAAGCTAAATTATTGTCAAATTTAGAAAGGGATCATTCTTTTTGAAATAGACCAAAAAGGAAATAAGTTCACACAAACTGAAACAGAGGGGGTAGTATATTGGGTTGAGGTAGACTTATAGATCATTTTCTTGTCATATTATTTGACTCATCCTTAATCGTAAAGTCATACAGGAAGTTGCATTACATGGCCACTTGCTTTTATAAATATTCTCTTACTTTCACATCGGCCAAATTTGCAACGAGGTTCATTATACTTCATGCTTTGGCGAGGATTTCGGATGAAGCTTTCTTTACCTTTTTCTTCTTTCTTAGGGAGATAGAATAAAAGCTTGGGACAAGAGATTAAAAATATCAAAGGTATTGGGAAAGACTACCAAGAATATGAAAAAACATAATAGTACTTATAGATGAAAAACGGAGCGGGATATATTGATCATTGTTTGTTAGTCATCAAGGTGTTATCATCCCTTCCCGTAAAATATAACAAATGTATTATAATATGATGAGTTCAATAGCACAGAAATCTTGTGTGGTACCAAATGATAAAAGCTCATTTGATTCTAACTTTTTGTACGTCAAGGTGATCCCTAGAGGTCCCCCAACCGCTTCAAGAGGGCTTACTTTTTCGGAACTTAATTTGTGGTTATATGCCCTGCTGGAGTGTTTGGAGGAACTCTTGGGTTTGCTTTGATTTTCAACTTTGAGGAGAAGCGCGCAGTAGCATATTGAGTAATGAGGTAATTTCGGTTATTTAAATTCAGCTCCTTCAGTTATTTCTACTACTCATAATTAAACGACATTATTTGTTTCGCCTGTAAACTAAAATATGGTCTAAAATAGTGTTAACTATCAGTATATTACACTATGCATTCATTTTAGCTCTTTTCATATCTTTGAGAAAATATACTTGTGTATAGGTTACTGACACTACAATCATTAAAATGGGTCATTGGGTAATGATTAAATGGGTCTAAAAAGTGGGTAGTTGGTGAATTGAATTCTTTAATAATTGGTACAATTTGTGTTAAAAACTGTTTATTATTTGGAAAAAAATGTGGCCGGGTTTATACTTTTTGTTATAAAAAAGTAGAGTTTAGTTTAGTATTTCCTAGGTACTATCCATGAAAGTTATATGACGCCCGCAAAGAAAGGTGAACCGACGAGGATGGATGAAGCAGGATTGGCAAGTTTCTAGAATTTAGGCTGCTAAGTTTTAGAAGAAAGGGTACACATATTATTTTAGGCGAATCCCACATTAAAATGGGAGAGAAAAGTAAAGAGCTTATGAGACACATGGCATGCACACTTTTGATCTCGATGATGACGCAGCCCAGGAGACAAATATGTGAGGACTATTACGCCAAAGCGAACAATACGTGTCATGGACTCGGATCGTGATAACATGATATTTGAGCCTCATGACACTTCCTCAATACGAGTGGGCAAATCTCAGCGAGGACAATGAGTCCCTGAAGGCATGAATGTGATGATGACGTGACCCATATAACAAATTCGTGAAATTTATTGGACCAAAACGGATAATGCATGCCATTGATTGGGTCGTGATAATGTACCCTATGCTTAAAGTGTGAAGTTTTGTTACACTATCATATTAACTAAAAGGCAATACTTAGTTGTCTGGCAAATAAGGCAAGTAACCATCATTTTCTGCTGCATCATTATTTATCCATAAATATTTTATGTGTCTTGTAACTGTTTTTTTTTTTTTTTGTGCTCTTTACTAATTAATTTATATATTCAGCATCATCCCACCGCTAACTCCAACTAACGCTTACTTACTTATAAGCAAAAAAAGGTTTTCTAATAAGAAACCCTTTGAATAAACGACGTTTTTATGATAAAAAGATTTACGTGCAATAACATTTTTAATTTCATGTATCCAGTTAAGGTTAAATTGAACTAATAGCGAAAATTAAAATGTCATCACAGTACTATCGGTGAATATAAGTTAAATCTATTTTCCGATGCCCTCTTTATTCAAGTATTTAGTTTTCCAAACATAGTCAAACGTGAGATCTGCTCAAGATATATGACCTTAGAAATTGCTTGTTTTAAATGAGAAAGAAAAATCATATGGAAATGAATAGCTACAGCGTGTGCACTTAATTCAATTTGTTTTTTAGAATTTTACCAACATTAGCTTCGAAAGTTTATGCATCAAGAGAAAAGAAGAAGACTAATATATTGCTCTTAGGAACTTGACTAGTAATTAGACTGACATCTAAAGACGATTCTTCTATATGTAAAACATTGTTTCATTAAATAAACCCGAAAAAATATTTCAATGCACATAACACTAGTATGGCCGTTAACCCAAAAACTTGACTTTCTTGACATTCTAGTGCTGCAATATATTTTGAGTATAGTAATCAGTTTAACTGAAATATTGACTAAATTCAACTTGTTTATACTATGACTATCAGTATATAGATATAGGGTATTACAAGAGGTTATATCTCCAATTTAGTTGTTACAACTTCACTGTATAACTCCAAATGGTATAGCGGCCAATCTCATCAAAGGCATTTTTCACTTTTTGTCACCTCTTCCCATTATTCACGAGTCTAAAATATCATGAATTGGCTAGTTTTGTGCTGACTGATATAGTCTACTGTACGACATTCAAAAAATAAAATAGAAAAAGAAAGTAGTATGAAGTAGTGGCATGTATATCCTAACCCACGATAATTTTACTTATCAACTATAGTAATCTTTATGACCCGATTTCTTATAATTTAGCTAGATTCATATTTAATACTTTGATGAGTAGTTAGTTAAAATAAGGCAACAAATTAAAAATGAGACATAATAAAGCAACAAATTTTATAGTAAGTAGTTGTTAGGCCATATTACAACCATATATGAATTATAAGTGGAAGTTAGGCCAAAATACTATATATAGGACATTCTAATAGATGGATTTATCACTACAATTGAACAAAAGAAGGTTTAGAAATATAGTAGTGTCTAACACCAGAATGCAGCTTTACGTTTACCAAAATTCCAGATTTGGTTACCAACTTGAAAAACCCAATCGCAGACCTGGTTTTGTCAATTCTTCTTATGCACCAAAATTCATTCAAATCAACTTCTTTTGCACAACCTATCATAATTGGAACGTGAATCTAAGGCTACCACCATATCCTGCAATGGTAGTAAAAAGCCCGAAAATCTCAACCAATATGACCCTGGAAACCTATGATTTTGCTAACAAAGAAGAGACTCGTGAAACCATTTTCAAGGTGCTGAAGATTTTTTATAAATTTTCCCTTTGATTCAAAATGTATATACTCCCTATGATTTCATTTTATGTAGCACTATTTACTTATTAGTCTCTTTCATAAAGAATGCCACTTTTTAAATTTACAAATAATTTAATTTGAAATTCGTGTTTTACAAGTAATATGTTTTTATAGCTACATAAATCTCTCTGTATATTTTACACAACAAGTGTCAAAATTTATTCTGTTTTTCTTTCTTAATATAACTTTTTATCTAATCAAACTATACCGAATACCAATACATAGATTTATGGATAGTTAAGTCTAGTAATCTTTATACCTTATGACTCTTGTATAAATTATAGTACGTTATTGCACAAAGGAAGGGAGGGATTTCAAAAAATGAAATATCGTGATTATATAATTAGCTAATGTTCATATTTGCAGGTGCTAAAGAATTGGCATGCTTCAGATATTAATTGCAAAAAGATCTTCGATGAACTAAACGCGATGGCACAAAATTCTAGGGATTGCTTGGTGCTGGTCGATGGTCGACCACTACTGCAACTAACTGTTAAAGTTATATTGCTTTATCGGTACGTTCTGATGGAAAATAATAGCAATGGCGTCATCATATCAACTAATTCTAGTGAAGGGAATTGCTTGCTTTGCAAAAATGAGCTCGTTGGTAATTTGAAAGTTACAAGGATGTCATGTTCTCATATGTTTCATATCAATTGCATTAGAACATGGCTTATGGAAAATAATGGTTGCCCATCTTGTTTTGCCAATGTTGATGGTCTAGCTGATTCCATGCTGTCCCGCATGAAACTTTAAAGTTTGGTGTATTAAACCTAGATTTTAGTAGTATTCATAGGAAGAACTACCGAATTGCTGAATAAAACTGGAATATGTACTAGTTGTTACTTTGATATCCTTTTCTGGATTTATGTTTTCCTTTTCTGGATTTATGTTCTTTTATGTTATCCTTTCCTGGATTATTATGTACTAGACTTTAAGGGACAAATTTCACTAAAGATGTCCCCAGTTGTAATGTGATCAGTAATATAGTAAAAGTTACTACTCTTTTGTAGCAAAAAAAAAAAAGAAGTGTTTCTTCTGCTTTTACGTGGTTTCGTGTTTATTAATTTCCAATTATAACTTTGTTATATTGTCGATCCAATTTCCAAGGGCGGTTTCTTGGATAGAATTGGCCTTTCACATTTTGAACCTTTTTTGGGTTATAACATTGTTTCAATCTTTAATTTAGACAAACGAATGCTACAAGAAAAGAAAAACTGAATATTTACACAGAAATAAATTTGTGTTTATGCAAGTCATCAAGGTTTAAACAAAAAGAAAAAAAAAACTATCCGTAATGTGGCGAACCCCTATAAACATATACTAAATAGTGGTGTGGAGACATGCGCATTGCTCAAAAGAAAGCCGAAATTTGTCCTTAAAAAGATAAATTACTGTACTTGCTGCATTCTGATTTATGTATTATGCTTTTGAAGGTAAAGGCTATCAACAATTATTCCTTTGCTTCTTCAATAACTCTATGATTGTCATCTATATATTACTTAGTAGCAGAGGCGGACGCACACGAAGAGTTGATGGGTCACCGGCACTTGGAAATTTCTGTGACATTCTAGATGTATTTTATATTGAAAAAATGCAAAGAGATGTTAGGTATATAAGTAGACAAACCTTAGATCCTAGACGCGTTTTTAAGTCGTGCAGGTCTAAGCCTAAAGCGGACAATCTCACTAATGGGTTAGACTGTTAAAACTTCAGCAAAAAGTCCATATATATTTGCAATGTCATAGAAAAATAATCAAATATTAGTATAGATCCCCGTACCAATTTTTATGAGCTGTGATAAATTTATATTGAATGTCATGATGCCCAGCAACCGCCGAATCCTCGGTCCGCCTCTGCTTTGTAGTATTTCTTGGTTTGACCCTGCATCGGGCTGTATTCTTTTTCTTTTCTTTTTTTTCTATTTCTTGGTTCATGTTGTTCTCATGTTCCTTCACACAATAGCGAGCCTAGTTCCATTTTCACTAATCATTAATTTTTGGATTTGATAATGGCTATTCTAGAATTTTAGCGCTTGACATCACGAGAAAAAGCCTTATCATAACTGTATGGATACGTCAAACCATGTTAGTTTGTTATAGTCAAATAATATATTAATGAGGTAAGCATACAAAATAAGTTATCATTGTTATACTACTTTACGTTTATAAGTGGTTCCTAAAATACTTACCCATATGCATTTATGGTATGCAATGGTAAGTTTTATATACTGATTATTATACTATCGGTGTAATTTATAATGTTATAATAAATTATTTATCATTCATTTCAAATTATCAATTAATGTAATTAAATAGAGTTAGTTATAATTACCTTTTAAGCGATATGCTTGTATAAATATTTTCTTTTATCTTCCGTGTATAGAACTTGAAATCTAAAAAGAAAATTACTATGTGATTTTAAAACACTATTACAAGAATCCAGCGTAACCAATTGCATTAAGCATAATTCAAAATGTAAAAAACAACTTGTTACTCTTTATTCAAAACCATGAATGTACCGTTATTCCAAACATTTTTTTTTTTAAAAAAAAAAATTCCACTCCTTACTTTGATATTCACACAGCCAATAAATATGCTCCTTCTGCTCTTATACATTTCATGTCGATCGCATCAAAAAGTGGCTAGGGAAAACAAGGTTTATGTAATTTCAATTTTATTTTCCAACGAGTTCTTCTTATTCCACTGTTCTTTCTCTTCCATTCTTGTGAAATTTCCCTTGGTCTTTTCGAACATTATCCTTAGACTTCGATACAATTGAATGTTAAAAGGGATACAAAAGTATATATCCAAATAGAAAAATAAAATTGTATGCTGTTCACATAATCTTCAATATATTCCCATGGTGGAAACCTTTGGCTAAAAAAATTAGTATGCAGATAACAAAAGGCTCATCCAATTAAATGTAACACATAAATAACAACCATCACATAATAAAAACAATTCATTTATTCTGCAAAAAGGATGGTTAATTTCCTACACTGAGAGCTAGTAGATAGAAAAACTAAACCTCCTTCTTCCAACTACATACTCCTAACCATAACATAAAAACCAAATCAGCATTCTAACAAAGTACATATTTATTTTCTCTTCTTAGCAGGTGGCAGGTCCTCATCTTCCTCATCCTCTTCGTAATCATAGTCGTCGTCGCTCTCATCTTCATCCCCATCATCACTATCGTCGTCGTCGTCGTCGTCGTCGTCGTCGTCGTCGTCGTCATCATCGTCATTGTCATCATCGCCATCATTCCCTTCGTTGGGAGGCATAAAATCGTCCCCAGAATCTTCATCATCGTCACTTTCTGATTTATCAGATAAATCTCCATCATCACCCGAATAATCATTTTCCTCGTACATGTAACCATCATAGTTATCGTCATCATCTTTATCGTCATCATCGTCCCCATCCGTATCATTACTATCGTTATTATTATTATATCCAATTTTATTCTTTTTCGTAAGCTTATTAAACGAAAATATTTTTTCGGGGCTTATTAACATAATAATAAGTAGCAGCTCATTAGCCAAAAGGATTTTTGAAACAACAAATTCCACTATAAAAGTAGTTATTATATCAAAACTAAGGCCATTTGCTTTCATTTCTAGTCCTAAAAAGGAAAAATAACTCAAAAGAGAGACAAGACCTAGAGTACCAAAAGCCATAAAGCTTTTAGCAGATTTAAAAAAAAGAAAAAACAAAGATTGAATGGAAAAACTCCAATTTTTGTTCGCACGGAGAGATAGTTGGTGATCATGTTCTAATTTATAGGAAAATATTTGTGTGATATTATATGTAACATTATTACAAGAATCCAGTGGTAACAAACTGCTATTAATACGTATCCAAAACAAAATAAAGTAACTTGTTAGTAATTTTTTAATGTCATTCCAATCAAACATTTTCATGATCTTTATTCCCCTTAGATTTCAACCAAAAAGATATTCATTTGATTCAATTGTTTAATTAATTTCATTTTAAAACAAGGAGGTAACAAATTAAAACTCATCATTGGCTATGGATTTATTCTATAATAATCGATTCTAAACATTTTCATCATTTATATCCCCTAAAATTTTGGTCAAACATCTAATTAATTATTTTAAAAAAAATAAGAACTAACCATTTATTATTCATCAAAAACGCTGTCTAAACATGCTATAAATATATAGGAGAAGCTGAAACCAGCAGAGGGAAAAACTTTAAGTAGGACTTACAGAGTGTACCTTCTTTTCGTTTTTAATAAAGCTACTTAAATGCAGAGTCTGGGTTATGTTATATTCATAAAAATACATGAGGGGGCTTAGCCGTACCTCGGAATCAGTACAACAGGGTTAGACAAGATATTTATTGAGTACATATATAATTTATAAAAAGATGATTCGTATTTGTGCATATACAATATTGGAGTGTGACTCATGATATATATTGGTATATTTACTATAAATGCTAGAGCCTGTTGGGTATCGATATAGGTGAATGGGAAATGATGAGATGAAAAGTGAAGGGAATGTAAAAGGTCCCTTTTGCTTTGGTTAAAGCATTTGTCCCACATAGGAAAAAGAAAGAAAAAGAGAGGTGTATATATTACATTACACCTTCTCTAGTTGCTAAAAAGGTTGAAGGGGCAAGGCCGTCGTCGTCGTCGTTGTCACTCGGCTTCGGCTTCGGAAAAGATTGATTGATTATCTTTTTGGACAAACTTTTCCTAAATTATTTAATTAATTAAATAATTATTATAGGAATCCATCTAACGCGGATCAAGCCTGACCTGCGCTCGACCCGCCGACCCGGTCCGTTTTCTCTCTTCCCGGATTTTTTCTAATTTCCCTCCAAACCTGGTGACTGTTCTGAATGGGAATCAGTACCTCCAACCTGGTGACTGATCTGAATGGTTGCAAAACATTCAGAATTAGTACCTCCAACGGCTATAAATTCTTGATTTTTTCCAGAATTCTATACGAATTAATCTGCAATCAAACTTTCTGAAAAAAACTCTCTTCTTTATTATGTGTGATATACTGATGTTGAGTAGTTCGCTGTTATCGAAATTTGGAGTACTACTATTCTGGTAAGACAATCGTTCTATCTTGGGAGGGGATATTCCATCAACCTCGAGTACTATGAGGGAAATAAAAGCATTTGTCCCACATAGAAAAAAGAAAGAAAAAGAGAGGTGTATATATTATATTACACCTTCTCTAGTTGTTAAAAGGGTTGAAGGGGCAAAGACCCCTTGCGCCGTCGCCGTCGTCGTCGTCGCTCGGCTCGGCTCGGCTTCGGCTTTGGAAAAGATCGATTGATTGATTATCTTTTTGGACAAACTTTTTCTTAATTATTTAATTAATTATTTAATAAATTGGAATCCATCCAACACAGATCAATCCTGACCCGCGCGCAACCCGATTTCTCTCCAAACCTGGTGACTGATCTGAATGGGAATCAGTACCTCCAACCTAGTGACTGATCTGAATGGTTGCAAACATTCAGAATCAGTACCTCCAACGACTATAAATTCTTGATTTTTTCCAAAATTCGATACGAATTAATCTACAATCAAACTTTCTGAAAAAAAACTCTCTTCTTTATTTTGTGTGATATACTGCTGTTGAGTGGTTCGCTGTTACCGGAATTTAGAGTACTACTATTCTGGTAAGATAATCGTTCTATCCTGGGAGGGGATATTTCATCAACCTCGAGTACTGTGAGGGGAATAATTTCCTTAAGGACACACTTTGAACTAAGTGGACTCGATTATATTCTGAAAATAATTCTATACTGTATCTGTTCTTCTCCAATTTCTGCTGTTTACTGTTTCTGGTTTTACATTATTTTTACTAAGTGTTTGACATATTGTTTAAAAGTTATTTTTAAAAAAATATACAGATTATTATTGCAAACAATCTTAAGGAAATTAGCTTTTTATATTAATCTGTATTTAGAGATCAAAACCTGTGTGATTTTCTACTCCGTATGAAATTTCGTATTCTGACTTGAAGACATAAAAACTTCGTTGGAATACTAGAGTTCATACTTGTATAATGATTTGAAGAACATAAAAACTTCATCGTTGCTGTTGGAAAATTTTATTTTGCTATTCTGATTATTAAGTCAGTTTGTCAATTTTGATTGTGAAAAGAAATGGCAAGTGGAAGTGCTACTTCTTCTGCGAATGTTGCACCAACGGTTACTCCTACAACCCGTACCGCTGTTCCACCGGCTGAGAAACCTGTGAAGTTCAACGCTGTCAACTTTAAAGGATGAAAACAAAGAATGTTCTTTTGGCTTACCACCCTTGGTATGCAGAAATTCACCAACGAAGACCCTCATGTGCCTGCTACCGATATGCCGGCCAATGAAAAATTTATGATAGTTGAGGTATGGAAACAGGTAGATTTTTTGTGCAAAGGCTACATTTCGAGTGCCTTAGAAGATGACTTGTACAACGTTACTGTGCAATAGAGACCTCCAAAGAATTATGGAGTGCACTTGAAAAGAAGTACAAAACCAAAGATGCTTGCTTGAAGAAGTTTGTGATTGCCAAATTTCTAGACTACAAAATGGTGGATGGGAAAACCGTTGGAAACCAAGTTCAAGAGCTTCAACTTATCTTCCATGACATTATTGCTGAAGGCATGGAAGTGAATGAAGCATTCCAAGTGGCTGCAATGATTGAGAAGTTGTCACCCTCATGGAAAGACTTCAAGAATTATCTTAAGCACAAGAGAAAGGAAATGAAGTTGGAAGATCTTGTGATTCGTCTCAAGATCGAGGAAGATAATAAAACTGCTGAGAAGAAGTACCGTAAGAGTTCACCGATTGAAGGGGCAAACGTCGCTGAAGATGATGCTCCGAAAAAAGAACAAGAAAAGGAAGAGGCCTTTTGGAAAGGAGAAGTATCCTAACAAGAAAAAATTCAGGGGCAATTGTTATAATTGTGGTAAAGCAGGCCATAAAGCTCCTGACTCTCATGCCCCCAAGAAGGACAAAGAGAAAAACAAGGGTCAAGCAAACATGGTAGTAGATGTTGATGACCTGTGTGCAATGTTGTCTGAGTGCAACCTGATTGGTAACCCAAAGGAGTGGTGGCTTGATTCTGGCACCACTCGACATGTGTGTGCCGTTAAGGAATCATTTGCAACCTACACTCCCGCTGGACCCAAAGAGGAGATATACATGGGAAATACTGCAACAGCCAAAGTTGAAGGATATGGCAAGGTTCTGTTGAAGATGACATTCGGAAAAGTGCTGACTCTCAAGAACGTCATGCACGTTCCAACAATTAGGAAGAATCTAGTTTCAGCCGCACTACTCGTGAAAAATGGGTTTAAGTGCGTGCTGGTTAGTGATAAAGTTGTACTTAGCAAGAATGATATACTTGTAGGAAAGGGCTACCTCACTGAGGGCCTTTTCAAACTTAATGTAATGGTTGTTGACAGTATTAATGGAAAATCTGCTTCTTCTTATTTATTGGAGTCAAATAATTTATGGCATGTTTGTTTAGGACATGTTAATTACAAAACCTTGCGAAAAATGATTAATATTGAAATATTGCCTAAATTTGAGTGTAATACATCTAAATATCAAATATGTGTTGAATCAAAGTTTCTTAAGCATTCGTACAAGTCTGTTCAAAAGAATTCAAATCTTTTAGACTTAATCCACACTGACATTTGTGATATGAAGTCAATACCATCTCGCGGTGGGAAAAAGTATTTCATAACTTTTATTAACGATTGCACTCGATATTGTTATGTTTATTTGCTAAATAGTAAGGATAAAGCAATAGAAGCATTTAAGCAATATAAGAATGAAATCGAAAATCAATTGAATAAAAAGATTAAAATGATTAGAAGTGATAGGGATGAAGAATATGAATCTCCTTTTGCAGAAATATGTTTAGAATATGAATCATCCATCAAACTACTGCCCCCTACACACCACAATCCAATGGAGTTGCCGAAAGGAAAAATCGAACATTGAAAGAAATGATGAATGCTTTACTAATCAGTTCTGGTTTACCGCATAATTAGTGGGGGGAAGCTATCCTTATAGCTAACAGAATACTCAACAGAGTACCCCACAGCAAAACACACTCTATTCCTTATGAAAAATGGAAAGGAAGAAAATCCAACTTCAAATATTTTAAAGTGTGGGGGTGTCTAGCAAAGGTACAAGTACCTTTGCCTGAAAGGGTAAAAATAGGGTCAAAAACCGTGGACTGTGTTTTCATTGGATATGCTACAAATAGTAAAGCATATAGATTTTTGGTTCATGATTCTGACAATTCCGAAATTCATAATAATACGGTAATTGAATCTGATAATGCTGAATTCTTTGAAAACATCTATCCGTATAAAATTGAATGCGAGTCGTCGAATGAAAGATTTAAACGACCACGGGAAGAACCAAAGGAGAATGCCCCTAGCGAAGAAAATCCAAGGCGTAGCAAACGTCAAAGGACATCCACTTCCTTCGGTACAGATTTTCTGACATTCCTGCTTGAAAATGAGCCTCAAACTTTCAAGGCGGCTATGTCATCTCCTGATTCAGCATTTTGGAAAGAGGTAGTCAATAGTGAGATTCAATCAATCTTAGATAACCACACATGGAAAGTGGTTGATCTTCCTCCTTGAAATAAACCTTTAGGTTCTAAATAGATTTTTAAAAGGAAAAAAAAAGCTGATGGCACTATTGACAAATATAAGGCAAAGCTTGTGGTCAAAGGTTATAGACAGAAGGAAGGTCTTGATTATTTTGACACATACTCGCCTGTAAAAAGAATAACGTCCATTCGGGTGTTAGTGGCTCTGGCAGCCTTGTATGGTCTTGAAATTCACCAAATGGATGTTAAAACAACTTTCTTAAATGGTGATTTGGAGGAAGAATTTGTATGGAACAACCCGAGGGTTTTGTGGTTCCTGGTAAAGAAAAGAAAGTGTGCAAACTTGTAAAGTCGCTTTATGGACTTAAACAAGCACCCAAACAATGGCATGCTAAATTTGACCAAACCATGTTGGCAAATGGCTTTAAAATTAATGAGTGTGATAAATGTGTTTACATTAAAAATACTCTAGGCCACGAAGTCATTGTTTGTTTGTATGTTGATGACATGCTGATAATGAGCAAAGATATGGTAGATATAAATGCTACAAAGCGCATGCTGGCTAGCAAATTTGACATGGAAGACTTAGGAGTTGCTGATGTAATCTTAGGAATCAAAATTCATAGAAGTCCACAAGGTTTAGCATTATCACAGTCTCACTACATAGAGAAAATACTTGACAAGTTCAAGTACTTGGATTTCAAGATTGCCAGAACTCCAATTGATGTGAGTTACGCACTTCAAAAGAATGAAGGTGAAAGTAAATCACAAGGGGACTATGCGAGAGTGTTGGGAAGTCTGATGTATATCATGAATTGTACACGACTAGATATAGCATGTGCTATTAGCAAACTTATTCGGTTCACAAGTAATCCCAATCACACTCATTGGATGGCAATGAAACGGGTTTTGGGTTATCTGAAACATACTCAAGACTATGCTTTGCATTATAATAAATATCCCGAAGTGATTGAAGAATATAGTGATGCAAATTGGATCACTGGATCGTCTGAAGTTAAATCCACGAGTGGATATGTTTTCACAATTGGGAGTGGAGCAGTGTCTTGGAAATTATCCAAATAGACTTGCATCGTCCGTTCCACTATGGAACCCGAATTCATAGCTTTAGACAAGCCCGGTGAAGAAGCTGAATGGCTCCGGAATTTCCTAGAAGATATTCCATTCTGGCCCAAACCTTTGGCTCCTATATGTATACATTGGATAGTCAAGCAGCAATAGGTAGGGCAGGGAGCGTAATGTATAACGGAAATCTCGTCACATACGACAGAGACACAATACCGTTAAACAACTCCTCTCTAGTGGCGTTATCACAATTGACTATGTAAAGTCAAGAGATAACGTAGCGGATCTGCTTACAAAAGGCTTATCTAGAGAGGGAGTTAGTAGATCATCAATGGAAATGGGGTTAAGGCAGAGGACAAGTCATCATGGCGGTAACTCTACCTAGCAGACTAGAGATCCCAAGAGCTAGATTCAAAGAGATCAAACAAAGTTGTGACTGACGGTTCAACATTGTCAAATAACTCAACCCCTTCTCGGATGAAGACAATGTTCAGAAATAAGGATAAAACTTTATGGCTTGTTAATGAGTTAATAAATCCTTAAGATTTTTTAATGATTATCTAAATCTGACAGTATATGATCAGATAATGTGGCTATAGGACCACATGTTTAGAAATCACCTATGTGAGTGTTAAGTGTAAGCCGCTTTAAAGGAGAATGACAAGTGAAGGCCATTTTCTATGCACTCATGCAATCAGTCGGTGTTCATGGCTGAAACGAACACAACCGTGAGAACCATAAACGGTTGAGGGTTGATTGTGTGACTTATGCTGTCTAGGTATACAACAAAGTTCGACGGTTCAAAGAAATCAAGTCTACCGATTGATCGAGTATATCCGATATAAGTTCACTACGAAAAGTTCAAAGGGAAACCTACTTATCCAGATGCAGTCAATCTTCGCTTGTATATCACACTCGTCCGCGCATTCTTTTATATTATGGCCATTCCCCATTCATGTGGGGATTGTTGGGTATCAATATAGGTGAATGGGAAATGATGGGATGAAAAGTGAAGGGAATGTAAAAGGTCCCTTTTGCTTTGGTTAAATCATTTATCCCACATAGGAAAAAGAAAGAAAAAAGAGGTGTATATATTACATTACACCTTCTCTAGTTGCTAAAAGGGTTGAAGGGGCAAGGACCCCTCGCACCGTCGTCGTCGCTCGCTCGGCTCGGCTTGGCTTCGGCTTTGGCTTCGTCAAAGATTGATTGATTATCTTTTTGGACAAACTTTTCCTTAATTATCTAATTAATTAATTAATTAATTATTTAATAAATAGGAATCCATCCAATGCGGATCAATCCTGACCCGCGCACGACCCACCGACCCGGTTCCGTTTTCTCTCTTCCTGGATTTTTTTTGAATTTGTGACTGGTCTGAATGGTTGCAAACATTCAGAATCAGTACCTCCAACGGCTATAAATTCTATACGAATTAATCTGCAATCAAACTTTCTAAAAAAAACTCTCTTCCTTATTATGTGTGATATATTGCTGTTGAGTGGTTCGCTGTTACCAGAATTTGGAGTATTACTATTCTGGTAAGATAATCGTTCTATCCTGGGAGGGGATATTCCATCAACCTCGAGTACTGTGAGGGGAATAAAAGTTATTTTATTCTCCAGTTTCTGTTGTTTATTGTTTTTGTTTTTACACTGTTTTTATTAAGTGTTTGACAGATTGTTTAAAAATTATTTTAAAACGTACACAGATTATTATTGCAAACAGATCCGTCAGAAAATATTAATTGTTTTGGTATCTATCGCTAAATTTATCAATCATTTCAACGCTAGTTGGTAACTTACCAATAATTTCATCTCTATATTATTGGTCAATTTTCCAACTATTTCAATATTATTTTGTAATTTACCAACAAAACTAGGCTCTGTGGGTCGTAATTACTAACAAATTCTGCATTATAAGTAATATTAACAACTAATTTTAATATGTTAATAAATTACAAACTACAATCTTAATCCGTTAGCAAAGATTTCCAACCGATTTAGTATCCGTTGGCAAGTTTACTGACAGATTCTATTCGGTTGATAATTTACTAACGCATTTTAAATTGGTAAGTAAAATTAGCAACGAAATCCTTTTGTTGGTAAATAGTTGGTCGGTAATTCGTTCCTCATCTGTTAATAAACTATACTTCATTTTTTTTCACCATATTTACCGATGGATACGTACTCCGTTGGTAATATTACCAACGAATGTGTTTGTTGGTAATATTCAGTTGGTAATCTGTAGTAGGCAGTTGCTAGAGTAGCCGCCAATTTTTCCCGCCATATTTATCAGCTAAATTATTTACTTAGTAAAATTTTGGTTGGCAATTCGTTAGGAATCTGTTACTAAATTTTGAAAATAAAGCAGTGACGATTTTGTTAGTAATCTGTTGCTAATACAGTAACAAATTCGGGTAGTTGGTAAATCCGTTAGCAATTGGGGTTTTCTTTAGTGATAGATCGGTTGTACTCATACTACACTTCTGTACCTTGCATGGAGATCTTGGAGCGGAACTACGGTGGATGGCGGAAGCCGACTCTGAAGACGTTCGTGCCTTCCGGATGTGACTACCACTTGTCCCGGGGTAGTTTTAGAGTTAAATTCTGTTTATGTACATTTCAAACAGAAGCTATTTATTTCATATCAATTTTTGCAATAATTCAGTTTTAGTAGCTCATGACTTGTATTATCAGTTCTTGGGATATTGAATGGAATCCAGATATATCATTTGTGGATCACCTTTATTTTATTAGAATTGTGTTAATTTTTAATCGGCTAACCTAACAGGTTAGGTAAGGTCTCATCTCGACTAGTGGATTTTGGGGTCGTGACAAGTTGATATCAGAGCACTAGGTTCGTAGGTTCTATGAGTCATGAGCAAGTGTCTAGTAGAGTCTTGCGGATCGGCATGATGACGTTCATACCTATCTTCGAGAGGCTATATGGCATTTAGGAAAATTTTCTTTCTTTCTTTCCTTATTGTGCGACCTTATTTCAGCTTGAAACCTACGATTTTGATTCTTCCTATTCGTTCATATGCGATGTTGTCGCACTCAGTATTCGCTATACGCCAACGGTTTGTGATGCTACGGATGGATTACGAAGGGCTATGGATGTTTGATTATCATCACCATGTGTTGCCTGGTCTTGGGAGCAGATGCAGTGATAGATATTTCAGTCATTCATTATGGTACGCGGCGGGTTCTTATATCTGGTTGGTAAGCACAGACTTGGGAAGACAGGCTGGTAGCCTAGTTGTTGTGGTTATGGTGGGTTCATGGTAAGGAGTCGATTTGAGTACAGCCGGTGGGTTATCTCCTGTGTGATGAGTTTGGATCGTGTGTTTCGTATGAGGTTTCCCATTCGGTGGAATGCATGTATTATCATTTCAGAGCATTTGGGGAAGTTTGCTTGACTATTGCAAGGATGGGTAAACGCTTGGCAGAGTCTTCGGAGTATTCTATGACCAATATTGCATGAGTTTCTAAAGTATACAGCTAAATAGCCATGCCGGACCGGGGCAGCCATGAAGATATAGTACTTTGGATTACCGATGATATGTTCTATGGCTTCGAGCTAAGTGGAGGAGTCTGCTATTGACGATTAGATTACATGATCATGCATTGTGTCAGCTTCCGGGCTAAGGGGCTGCTCCGTTGTTTCTTTGAATAGTCATGTGCTGGTGAAGCGCAAGTTGCTCAGTGCATATTAGTTGTGTATTGAAGATTAGAGTAAGGTGAGTGGTTATCAAGAAGGTTATGACGCGTTCCAAATCATATGTAACATTTAAGGACTTCTGAATTGGTGAATGTATAAGGCTTGAGATTCGTAGAGAATGATAACCGGATCTGCTGTATTTCTATGTCAAGAATGATTCTACATGGCAATATTGGAGAGATGTAAGAAACGACTTCGGATTCGCAGAAGGTTCCTTTAGAGCGAGTATATCAGACTGAGGTACTTTCGGGTTGGTAACCTGTGTGACTCAGTTGGGTTAGAGGAGGTCAGTTTTGATGACTCGATTATGTGTTAATGAGTTCTGAAGGATTCACCATGGTTATGGCCATAGCCGGAGTTGATGTTTTCTACATGTATAGAAGCTATGGCATTATGGGCGAGATGGGCCTCGTGATATTGATTTGCTCATGGCACCATAGTTGTGCTTGTCTTTCTCAATATTGTTCATGCCTAACCATCTTCTCGCAATTATATTTTATGCACTCTATCGTGCTTGATATTGACGCACGTGTGATTAGTGAGTCGAGCATTATGGCTCGATGGTAATCCCTATGTGGATTGATATAATTGTATCGGGTTGCGCACCGCAACGTTAATATGTTGAGATGTATCTCCTTATGCTTAATTCGTGTATTTTGCTTTCACTTTGTTGAAAATAATTCATAGAAAAATGTTAAAACTACCATGCCTTCTTAACTTTCTTAGTAGCCTTCTTATTCAACTTTCTTACTATTATCTGTCATGTCTGAATTATTATTTGTCTAGTATACGGACCGCGTTGTGTGGGACTCCATATGGCTTCTAGTGTGACTTGTCGCTAGGGCTACTTGTATTGGCGGATATAAAATTTCTAGACCTGAGATTTACACTATCATATTGGGATAAGGAATGTTTGGAAGAATGATGCCATATTTCCGCGAAGGATTTGGGCAATGGCCCTGGTCGGACGAGTGAGCTTCTTGGCTTATTGATCAGATGAGTGGTTAATAGATTCTGCGTGTTACGTTCATCATTGGCAATGTACGAAGGTTTTGAACGAGGTTTTATTTTTGATATGTGGTTTACTACCGGTACTAGATTTGCTTTTAGGCAGCTATGATGGTCAGCATTTATGGCTGTGAGTACCAGAGTGATGTGGTATATCGCGTGATTATATTTTGGATTATGGTTATGACTTGATACAATTTGTTCAGACTTATACAGTGTGTAGATACAAGATTCGAGTCTTGTAATGAATTCCGCATATTGGAAATTGGGTTCTAAGGTTTACAGATTATGGTTGAAGTCAGGATCTCCAGTTATGTTGTGATTCTAACTTCGTTTTTTCCATTTGATTGATGATTTCAAAAGAGAAATTGGGATTTTTGTCTAAACTTTTCTAAAGTGATTTTTTAGGTTTGAACATCAATTCGGAGTCGGAATTGAGTAATATTAGTCTGGTTGAACTCATAATTGAATGGGTTGTCGTATTTTGTGAGTTTTGTCGGGTTTCGAGCCCGAATTTGACTTTTTTGTCGACTTTGAGTAAATGTGTAAAGATTTGATCTTTATTGATTGGGTTTGCTTCCGACGGTATTATTTGATGTTTTTGAGTTGCTTGTTACTAGTTTCGAGTCGTTCGGATGATGATTTGAGCGGGATGGCGCTTCTAGTGTATCGATTCAGCTTGTTTGAGGTAAGTGTCCAGCCTAACTTTGTTGGGGGAATTTTTTTTGACTAATTAAAATTGTTTACTACTTGCGGGGATGATGCATATATGAGGCGACGGGCGTATATGCATGTGTCAGGGTTAATTATACTTGGGGTAAATTATACGATTAATGTGCCTTGTAAAATTATGACCTTCTTGTTTCATGTCTTACTTGACACTCTAGATTACTAAGAATATGAAATTAAATGCTAGAAACCAAGATTTAGCTTATATAACTTGATTAAAATTTGACGAATTTTTATGAAACCATTAATGTGTTAAATTCGGCCATCACTATGCTTAATCACTAATATATCACGATGACCATTATTCTTGAGATATTGGATTTTATACTTGAGTTAAATATCATTTTTTAGACTTGTTGAATGAACAATAAGGTTCTTGAGGTTTATTGAATTGTTATTGGCTTGGAAACTGTGATTGATGTTCATTTGGAATATTCGCTTAATCACTCTCCTTGATATTGTTCATGCTTCCTACATTGCTTGTTATTGACATATATGGGCTTGGTGAGGAAGAGTGTAAAGAATGAATGGTGATGACGTGCCAATTTATATACATTATCAAGTGAGGAAGAGTGTAAAGCATGAAGGGTGATGTCGTGCCATTTCATTTACATTATCATATGGGAATGAGAGTAAAAGCACGAAGGATGATATCGCGATATTTCATTTAAATTATCATGTTTTCATTCACATTATGATGTGAGGATAAGAGTAAATGCACGAAGGGTGATGCCGTGCCGTTTTATTTACATTATCATGTGAGGATGAGAGTAAAGTACGAAGGATGATATCGTGCTATTTTATTTACATTATTATATTTTTATATTATCATGCGTTCATGGCATGAATGGTGTTTTCGTGCAGGCGAGGACGAGAGACATGCATTATGTTGTGATATCTTTTCCTTGTGTATACATTCATGCCTTTATCTTGAGATGTTACTGTTGCACCTATGTTTTTCGTGTGACTTCTTGTTGTTGTTCTATCTTGATGGTACGCTATAATCTTAGGTTTTAGTCGCTTATTGCACTCTAATATACTGCACTTTACTCGTTTTGAGCTTTAATTGATAGTGTTTTGCACTTATTATGTGTTTTATGCCTTGTAGGAGTGATTCCGATCTATATAGATGTTATGTAAGTGATTTGGAGCTTCGAAGTATGAGTAAAAGCCTAAGGGATCAAGCGGGGATCGTGTTCGGGGGTCGAGGACCAAGTCTGGACGTCAAAACGCATGAAAAATCCGTACTCTGAGAAAAGTCCACAACCGAGGCGCATGGGGCGGTGTGTGGGGCGCCGCGGCTATACAATTTCCTGCTGCCTGTCAGAACCAACGCTCTAGATTTCCCCATTAATGCCCTGCATGGCGCGTTGCCCCATGCGGTGCGCCTGTTCAATTTTTACAGAGTAAATATCCTATTTCGGCTAGGAGAAGGTGATTTTGTCTGGGGCCGACCTTACTTGGTATAAATACATGGAAAACGTTATTTTCTGGACTTTTGACACATATCTGAGCTAAGGAGGCTAAGGAGGAGTGGGAAGAGCAAACGCACAAGAATTTCATCATTCCTTCCTCACTCAAGATACGAGTTTGGATTGAATTTATGTTTATCTATCTTTTAATTTTATTTGTGCTGAATTGCTCCATAGCTATGGAGTAATTTCCTTTAGGGTTTGATGGATTTGGTGTATTGATGATTGTCTGTGGATTATAACTCTATTTTTATGTATTGAATCGTTTTTGAATGATTTAATTGTTGCATCTATATTCACTTATTCATGTAATCAAGAAAGGCATAACTTGTGATATCTTTGCATTATATTGTTGGTTGAATTCATTAATTCTTCTTAGTAATCGAAGGAGGCTAGTTGAATCATTGATTAAACCTAGTTAAGAGAATAATTGAAAGAGGTTTTCATAAAGACCAATCCACTATGCATATCTTCAAGTGCTTAAATTGGTTCATCTTGTGAGGTTGAAAATTAATAGAGAGAGGAGTTTCTATTGAACGTTTGAACTAATAATTGATTGAATTAGAGAGACTTACTTAACCATTAGAAGTGAGTTATCTAGAGTTAGATCCCAAACAATTATCTTGCACCTACCCTATCAACCCTTATTTTCTCCCACTGATGACTTTCTTGCTTACCTTTGTTGCGATAGTCATTAGTCAATAGCTTTAGATTCGTAGTTATTTTTAGTTGTTAATCATATAAATATCAAATGTCGACTCTCCTAGATAGCAATCAAGCTAGAAACTATGAAAATACTGTTTAACTCCAATCCTTGTGGATACGAGATTATACTATACTATCTTTGACTAGCGAGCATAATTTAAGTGTGTGTTTCGAGCACGTCAAATTTTGGCGTCATTGTCGTGGATTGGCAATCAATAATATTTGAAATAGTTTGTAGTGCTCATTCAAAAACTTTTTTTTATTATTTTATTTTATTTTTCTCTTTTTATGGTTGGTGTTCTTTGACTATGTGCAGGTTACAGGTTAAGATTGGTGCATGACTCGAGCTTCTGCTAAGGAAGTGCTACCATACGAGCCAGAAATTGAAAAACAACTGCGACAGCTGAGGAAGGAGAGAAATCTCACCAAGACTTTAGAAAAGGTTGGGCAATCCTCAACCAAAGAAGATATGGACGGAAACGGAGATGATAATGTAGATTTGGCTGCGAGGGAAGCAGCCCAACGACGAGAACAAGCTGCACGGGATGTTGAAGAAACAGCTATTAGAGATGCACAAATTATCTACAAAGAAGAGAGGGGTCGTAGAATTGCTCAAAATCAACCTTTGGGTGCAGACCAGTTCGAAAATATAGCTCTCATGCCTGGGAGACTACATGGCGATTATGGTAGACTGGTTTACAATCAAGGTTTATCAAGTGTGAGACCACCTCCAATTGCAGCAAACAAGTTCGAGTTGAACCAAGGGTTGCTTCAAATCTTCAGAATTGTTGTGTCTTCAGAGGGAAGCCAAACGAAGATCTAAACACACATATATGGACTTCGAGGAGATTATGAACACCTTTCAATACAATGGTGTGTCACGAGATGTAGTGTACTTAAGGGCATCTACTTCACACTCAAAGATGATGCAAAACAATGGCTTTGGAGCTTAGGCGCATGTTCGATTAGAACATGGGAGGAGATGACCAGAAAATTCCTTGATAAATACTTCTCCTCAACGGAAACGGGCAAGTTTAGAAGAGAAATCCATAACTTCTGCCAGAAAGATACGGAAACTATTTTTGAAGCATGGGAGAGGTTTAAGGAGATTGTTCGAAAGTGTCAATATAGCGAAACTGAACTCTAGATGCAACTCCAGGACTTTTGGGATGGATTGACACCAACCTCACGTAGAACATTGAGCAATGTAGCTGGAGGTCCGTTGATAAAGAAAACTCCAGAGGAGATAGTTACAATTTTTAATGAGTTATCTGAAGATGCAAATCAATGGCCCTTTGAGAGTGCGGAAAGAAGAAGGTCAACTGGTGTTCACCAGGTTGATGCTAACACATCTGTGCAGGTACAACTTGATGCTATGGCCAAATAGATAAGGAAGTTGACCTTAGCCTCAATACAAAGTAAGCCTCACGTAGCTTGTGATATAAGTGCAAGAGGACACCCTACTCATGAGTGTCAAGCCTCAATTGAGGAAGTAAATGCTGTGGGAAATTACAATTTCAATGCAATAGGTCAGAGGCAACCCGATTTTTCATAGAGTTCAGGTGGAGGTACTGCGAATGCTAGGCAACAAAATAACTCTAGACCGCAGGGACAAGGAGCTCCAGATACCAAAATCAGCAGAGGCGCAATTTCAGCCTCAACAGCCCATTCAACCTAGTCTTGAGATCTAATGAAGGCTTTCATTATCAAGATAGATAAGAGATTGGACGCTAATGGAGCAACTCTCAAAGAATTAAGGACTAGTTTGCGAAACTTGGAGAGACAAGTGAGACAGATTGCAACAATATTATCTGAGAGGGTTCCGGGCACTCTCCCCGTGGACGCTGAAAAGAATTCCAAAGAAACAATGAATAATATAACTTTGAGAAGTGGGCAAGTATTGAAAGATCCCACCCCGATCCTAAAAGAGGTGATACTTAAAAATGAAAGTGGGGAGCAATTGAAGAATGATGTTGATAAAAAGAAGAAAGGCCTGATGAAAATTAAGAAGAAGAAGAAGGAAGAAAAATCAAGAAGGGAGGAACCTGATGAGAGCAAACATATGCCTGCTTTACCTTTCCCTCAAAAGCTATATAGTGAAAAGTAGCACAAGTAGTTTGAGAAATTTCTGGATGTGTTGAAACAAGTTCATGTGAACTTACTACTCACAGAAGTTCTCTCACAAATGCCTGCTTATGCCAAATTCTTAAAGGATATCCTTACAAAGAAGAGTAAAATCGAGGCGACCTCAGTGGTCAAGCGAGCATTGCAGGGCGATATTGCAAAATAAACTCCCACAAAAGTATGGAGATCCAGGGAGTTTTACTATACTTTGCTCTTTAGGAACTATTAATTTTGATAAGCCATTATGTGATTCTGGTGCCTCAATTAATTTAATGTCTCTATCTATTTACAGGAAACTGCAGAAAGAGGTTGGAGAGATAAAGTCGATGCTAATATCTTTGCAGCTGGTGGACCAGACGACTTTAATACCCGAGGGGATAATGGAAGATTCGTATTTCCTGTAGACTTTATAGTGGTGAATATGGAGGAGAACAAGGAGATCCCCTTCATCCTAGGAAGACCATTCTTAGCGACAAGTAGAGCTATATTAGATAGACGCGAGTGAAAACTCATGCTTATAGTGGGTGAGGAGACGATGACTTTTGATATGAATGTAGAAAAGGGGGCACAAAAAGAAAAACCAGCTTTCGACTCAGATCCTGATTAGATGTTCAGGGAAGTTTCCTTTACCTTGCTTTTTAGTTGTGTCTCATGGGGACATGCCACAACTTACAGTGTAGGGTGGGGGATAATTGTATGTTGTATATATATGTGTTAGTTTTGTTAGTTGTAGTAGTTGGAAAATTGAAAAAAAAACCATAAAATTTAAAAATATTTTGATTTTTCCCGACGATGGATATCATTCGATGGTTTTCTTGAGCGTTAAAGTCGGAAGGAAAAAGACAATAAGATTTTCTTGTTTAGGTATTGTAATAATTCCCCTTGGTTTTTCTTTGTGCCGCAATTCTTTTCCAAGGGATTTGTTTGAACCCAGTGTAGTTAGTTTTTGTTTTGTAGAGTAGTAGGAAGCCTTGTGCTATGATTTGAATTGAAGGCAATATCTCTTGACTTTATTATACCTTGAGAATAGTGAGTGCTTTACTTATGACACCTAGGCTCCGTTTTGGCTCTTGTATAAGTATCTTAAATTGTATGATTTTAACTTTGCATAAATGCTTTGACTAGAGTGTCTTGATAGTCCAATCCTGAGTGAGTTATGTACCATGTGCGTGTGAGTTTTGTGTTATTCTCTACATTAAATTTGATGTCTAGAATTTGCCTCGTGTGTTTGCAAAGCAAAGTAGTAGTTTTATTCAGTCTTGGAAGTGATTTAGGAGTTTCTTTGTTGAGCCAATTATACGCTATTACCCACCTGTTTGTTATGTGTCTTAGTTAACCTCGTTGAGCCTATAACCCTGTTTCTTTAGCAACCATGTTACAAGCCTTACCCATTTGCTCGAATTGACAATCTATTTGAACTTCTACCTCTTGTGAGCACTTGAATTTGTTATGAACTTTGTAAAAGTTGAAGTGTAGGGTGGTTGATTTGGCTTTTGAGTGGAACTATTGAGATAAGGAAGAAGGTGCATTGTATTGAAAAAGTAAGAGCCACTTGAAAAGAAAAGAAAAAAAAATAGTATATTGTTGTGCAAAATATTCCTTGCTAGTGGTAACTCTTGATGTAATTGTGCTTAAAGAAGTTTGGTGTTGATATATGTTGATTTAAGGGTGGAGTTTTGGTTTGACATAAGTGTGGGGTTTTGAACATTGAAATGTATGTATTAAAGTGCTTAGGGAGGTGTAGTCACTCTTATATCTTAATGTATCCTACCTGTCCCGCAACCGACATTGCAATCAATGAAATTCCTACTTGATCCTTGATTGAATGAGCTCAGTTAGTAGAATAGTACACTACGGGCAAGCCTATGGTACATCTTTTGTGGCATATGAAAGTTGTTCAGAGACTGAGTGAATTGTTTCTATCTTGAGTTCCTATTATTCTTAAAGTTCATTATGTGTGGAACTACTCTCTATTGTGGTGTGAAGGCACTTAATTCATGAAGGAAAGTTAATGCTTGACTTCTGTGTTAGAGTAAGTGAGCGGGTTATAAATAATGCGTGGTGCTTGTGATTCAAATCTTGAGGCTAAGATGTTACGGTGTTGCGCTTATTCTGTTTTAAATACTCTTGGTGTGATGAGTTAATAGAGTTGTTAAAAAGATCGTATCTATATAAAGTGTAGTTTGATTTCTCGAGGACGAGCAATGATTTAAGTGTGGGGTGTTGATGATAGGGTATAATCTCAGGTTTTAGTCGCTTATTGCACTCTAATTTACTGCACTTTACTTGTTTTGAGCTTTAATTTATAGAGTTTTTTACTTATTATGTGTTTTATGCCTTGTAGGAGTGATTCCGAGCTATGTAGATGTTATGGAATGAATTCGAGCGCTTTGGAGCTTTCATGTCTGAGTAAAAGACCAAGGGATTAAGCCGGAATCATGTTCGGGGGTCGAGGATCAAGTCTAGATGTCAAAACGCATGAAAAATCAATACTCTGAGAAAAGTCTACAACCGCGGCGCGTGGGGCGGCGCGTGGCCTGCCGCGGCTGTATAATTTCCTGCTGCCTATTAGAACCAACTCTCTGGATTTTCCCACTAATGCCACGCGTGGCGCGTCGCCCCATGTGGCACGCATGTTCAATTTTTACAGAGTAAATGTCCTATTTCGAATAGGAGAAGGTGATTTCATCTAGGCCCGACCTTAATTGGTATAAATACATGAAAAAATATTATTTTCTGGACTTTTGACACATATCCTATCTAAGGAGGCTAAAGAGGAGCGGGAAGAGCAAAAGCACAAGGATTTCATCATTCCTTCCTCACTCAAAACACGAGTTTGGATTGAATTTATATTTTTCTATCTTTTAATTTTATTTGTGATGAATTGCTCCATATCTATGGAGTATTTCCTTTTAGGGTTTCATGGATTTGGTGTATTGATGATTATTTGTGGATTATAACTCTAGTTTTATGTATTGAATCATTTTTGGATGATTTAATTGTTGCATCTCTATTCACGTGTTCATGTAATCGAGAAAGGCATAACTTATGATATCTTTGCATTATATTGTTGGTTGAATTCATTAATTCTTATTAGTAATCAAAGGAGGCTACTTGAATCATTGATTAAACCGAGTTAAGAGAATAATTGAAAGAGGTTTTCCTAAAGACCAATCCACTACGCATTATTGCATATCTTCACGTGCTTAAATTGGTTCATCTGGTGAGGTTGAGACTTAATCGAGAGAGAAGTTTCTACTGAACATTTGAACTAATAATTGAGTGAATTCAAGAGACTCACTTAACCATTAGAAGTGAATTATCTAGAGTTAGATCTCAAACAATTATCTTGTACCTATCCTATCAACCCCTATTTTCTCCCACTGATAACTTTCTTGCTTACCTTTGTTGCGATAGTCATTAGTCAATAGTTTTAGATTCTTAGTTAATTTTAGTTATTAATCATATAAATCTCATTTGTTGACTCAACTGGATAGCAATTAAGCTAGAAACTAGAAAAAATATTGTTTAACTCCAATCTTTGTGGATACGATATTATAATATATTATCTTTGACTAGTGAGCATAATTTAAGTTTGTGTTCCGAGCTCGTCATGTCTTTATTCTCTACCTCAATTGTAGTTGTATTATCCATGCTCTTAATCTGTTTAACTTGAAAATGTCATGCCTTCCTTTTTGTTTGTCGTACCTACATCTATGCAGTTTTTCATTTGTTGCACTTTTGTATAAGCCTTCAACCGTGTTAGTTATTCATGCTTTCCATTTGTTGGCTCATAAAGATCATACCTCTTGTTTGTTATATCTATATCTAGGCCTTCTACCATATTAGTTAGTGAAATTTATGTTCTTCTTTCCTATTGCTGTCATTATTTCTACGCCTTCTACCTAGTCTGCTACCGTTGCCCATATGTAATGCCTTGTTCGTTATTACTACCTGTGTATTTCCCAGCTTGTCATTACTGTTACTGGTATTTCTTTCACCTGGTTGGTACTGTTATACATATATTTAGTGAGGATGAGATAAATGTACGAAGGGTGTTGCCGTGCCACTTGATTTGATATCTTGAGTACTTTTCTCACACTATGAAAATTATAGGTTTACTACCGTGGTTTGTTGGTTATCACTCTAAGGAAAGGATTTGTCGTGATATCGAGGAATATTAATCGTGATTTCTTCTAGTAATCATTTACTGCTTCGCATATTTGTTTAGTGTACTCTTTTGTGTTATTTTCTAGTATTGTTATATTGCTAGTCTACTGCACAGGTTGTATCAGTGAGTATCTTTTAAGTAAAAAGCCTCGTCACTACTTCATCGTAGTCAAAATATTTATTGAGTACATGGTGTCGGTTGTACTCATACTACACTTCTGCACCTTGCGTGCAAATCTTGGAGCGGAGCTGCGGTGGATGACGGGAATTGACTCTGAAGATATTCGTGTCATCCGGATGTGGCTACCACTTGTCCCGGGGTAGTTTTAGAATTGCATTCTGTTTATGTACATTTCAAACAAAATTTGCATATATTTCATATTGATTTTTGCAATAATCCTGTCTTAGTAGCTCATGACTAATGGAATTCAATGGAATCCAAATATATCATTTGTGGATCACTTTTATTTTATTAGAATTGTGTTGATTGTTAATTAACTGACCTAACAAGTTGGGTTAAGTACCATCACGACTAGTGGATTTTAGAGTCGTGACAAACAATTTTAGTGCCAAAGTTGCTAATGTTATCACCAAAAGGTAGTTTATTTTAACAAAGTGTTGTTGCAGGATTAAATTCCAATAAAGTCTTTTAAGTTTATCCCTTATTCAAATTGATTTTTTCTGTTTCTTAACGAACTAAAAGAGCTAACTTTTATTTAATTATGTGTTCAACAGCCTAATTATTTTGTAAGGGCCAAAGACATGAACTATTTTTATAGTGGTTGGCGGTGAGATTCCAACTTATTACATATGTCTTTTCTGATATCATGTTGAAGTGTATAATTAATTAACTATGTCTTTTGAAACTTTAAATTGTTGATAAATTTATGCTTTTATTTACTTAAATACTCCTTATGTTGACCCAAAAAAAAAAAAAAAAAAAAAAAGAACTACTACGCACCGCCTATTGACAGGATGTTTACCTTTTTAGACTTCGACAACATAAAAGTAAAACAGATGGGTCAACCAGAAATTGAGATTATATTTGCATTAAAATTAATGGTCAAGTCTATTCTCTAATATCTATTGAGAAAGTAAAATGGTCCATGTCTCCTTGTCATGTTACTCTTTGGTTACCGTTTTATATATATGCACCATATTTTCTTCTTAATATATTCATTCAATAAAGAATGACATTTTATTCTTAATTAATGACATTAATTTTATAGACGCACAAGACCACTATATATGTTTCAAATGCTATCAAAATAAATTAACGATAGAAAAGTTTAATAGGGAAACAGCAAATATCCAGTCACTAGGTAGGATTCAGCAACTGATTAATGACTGATTATTAAAAATAACTTATTAAGCGATAGACAATTCCTTCATTTTTCTGTTTGTAACGGAATGTCTTTCTTTTGATAAGTCGAATAGGTCTAAGGAAGTAATATCTTTTAGCATGATACAGCCATGGGTCTGTCTAATCCCATACGATATAATATTTAGAAAAGAAAAAAAGAATAAGAAGAATAGACAAACCAGTAAAACAAATTATATCGTGATAGTAATATGATATTGCAGAATAGTGGTAAAACACAACCGATTAAACTTGTTAGAACTTCATAATATAAGTATATATATATATATATATATATATATATATATATATATATATATATATATGAAATTGATAGGTGGTAACATTCAAATAATCAAAAAGACTGCAAACTAAACCTAGCTAGGGTTACACTGACATCACAGTACTTAGAACTCTAGTGGATATGCCACTATTGGTACAAGTTGGGCAACCAATGTTCCTCTCTAACCAATTTTTCATGCAGTTGAAGTGAAACATATGTTTGCACCGCATCTTTATAATTGTGGATCCTCCAAAAATGCATTCTTCACATATTTTGCAATTCTTAGTAGGGAGAGTTCTTGACATTGCATTCCTATCATTCTTGTTTATTTGATGGTACCTATGAGACATATCAATCTTAACACCAAGCTTCAACACGTAACGATCATTAACGAGCACTGCACGATTGCAATGTTCGCGTGCCAGTTCAATCAATTCATCGACGATTACTTTGCATTTAAAGAGTGGGAACTGGCAATTTTTTAGCTGGTCGTGTATGACACCACGAGTCTTTACTGGGTTCTTGAAATCTTGAGATTCCATTGTAATACATGTTGAGATTTGTGGACGTTCAGTTTTCTTCTTTTTACCAGAAAGATCACGCCAAAGATGCTCCATTTTGAAAATCAGTTGAATTTCAACTAATTCAAAGGCAGGATTGGAATTTCTGGGTTTGTGTTTAGGCCACCCAAAGTTGTAATGCAATTTGGATTCTTCATAAGCGAATATCTCCATGTCGAATTAACCTAACAAAAGATTGTTAGATGGGTCAGAATAATTTATAGATATTCCAATTCTAAAACTTCTCTAAGAATGATTTAAATGTTTTGCTGCATTTAAGTCTTCAGATCATTGGTTTAATGTTCTACTCCGAGTTAACAAAGGATAATTGATATCTGACTTGGTGTTCGATTTAACAAACTTAAGGTTATTTAATGCTAAAAGGGGAAGCAAAGTTAAGCCACATCCAGATATACTATGACTTGGTTTAATATTATGGTTAAAAGAATATAGTACAACGTTTTCAGAAACTCATTCGGACTTGATTTTAGGTTTAACAAAGTTAGACTACTAATTCGCCCAACGTAAATAATTAAGGATATATTTTTTTTACATTGATAGCATAAAGAATAATTATCGTACCAGTATAAAATAATATGTTGACAGGTTGTTTATCTTATGGTGGCATGGTCCTATTATTAGACTGCAAAAAATTACATCACATGAGGGGACCCTATGTCCTTAGTCCTTACCTGGCAAAACAAAATGGAGATATAAATGACTCCCATGAAAATCTACCACTATACTCTTCCCGGTCCAAGTTAATTGATTTTTTGGCCTTTTGTTAGTGGTCCACAGTATTTGATTTTTTCAGATATCAAGAAGGAATTAACTTTTTTTTTTTCAAAGTTACCCTTGGAGTAAAGAGTCTTGATGTATCTATTATATTTTCAATAAACAAATTAAGATTAGTATGATCAATTTTAATGTTAATAATGCTAAAAGATGAATTTCTTAAAAAATAAATTAAAGTGGACCAGAGAGAATACTAACTATAGCATGGAGATACATCAGAATATACCAGCTACTCTAGCTTGATCCAAATACAAAAAATGCAGCTATATTACAGATTACCCATGTTAAACTATACTTTTACTTCCAAAAATACATTCTTTTGCTGTCTATGCCTGAAGGAAATCATTTGAACAAAATCCAGCTTATATGAACCTTTAGCTGCAACAGGTAACTCCCATTGAAGGATAAGGTACTCAAATCATCATTTTCAATACTCCATTTAGCTAAAGCATGTGCTACTCGGTTAGCTTCTCGAAAATAGTGGTACGTACACTTTACAATTCACCTGTTTAATGAGATTTTAAATCTGTTCGATGATGTTTCTTATATGCCAAGGGGTTCTGGATTTCACCTGATCATATCAATTACTAATAAGGAGCGGCGCTTAAAAAAGCGGGGTGCGAGGCGATTCGTTTTACTTAACAGTGAAACAAGGTATAAGCCTCAAGACATGGGCGTAAGCCCTATGGAACTTTAAATTTTTTAATTTATAAATTAATAAATAGCATAATAATCAAAACAAAAATATAAAGTACATTAAAATTTAAGAAAAGTAAAAAAATTAAAATAACTTCAGAATACAAAATATCTAGAAATTTATTATGAATATAAATAATGCAATAGTGTTAAAGCTACCATGAGATAAAAATCAACTGCAATGTCTTATCTTTTGGAAAATTAAAAGATTATAATTTCTTAAAAAATATTATCAAACTACACAGTTTACCTCTCGAAAAGTTAATAATCAATCTTCATCAGTAGTGTAATTTAAAGTATTACTCCTTATGAGTAAATATAAAGTTACTTGTAAATGGCAAAATAATAAAAGGTTGATAGTTTTGAGAGATATAGAACTAAGATATGAAAACCCATAGTAAGTGAAGATGTAAATCTTGACTATTTATTTTCAGAAAAAATATCCAAATGATATTCACCATCACGATATTCTCAATCAATAAATATGCAATGTCATGGCTTATTATTTTAAGTTACTCTCAATCTTCAAATTTTTATAGATGAATATAGAACTTTTATCATTTATTTGCTAAAGAATTTTAAGTGTGCTTAGTGCTAATTAGGTTCTTTTTGTCTTCTTAAGCCGAGGGTCTTTCAGAAACAGCTTCTCTACTCCCTCGGGTTAGGGGTAAGGTCTGTGTACTCACACTACTAGAAAACTGTCAAAATCGTCCACGAAAACCGACCGAAATCGATCGGAAATATAGGAAAACCGATCAATTTTCGATCGATTTTAATTCGTCATAACAATAGTGCTCACTAAGGTATGGCGACCCAAGACGGTCGTAATTTTCTGACCGAAGTCAGTCGGTTAATTCAACCTTTGGTTGACTGCTTTAACTGACAAATTTTGATGGAAAACTAAATATACCGACTGAAATCGGTTGGTATTATTTAAATTAATTTTTATTTATTTTTCATAATAGTGACCAACTTCGGTTGGTATTGTAAATATATAATAATTTTGCATTTCTTTGTAAATTTTAACAGACCAACCGAAATCGGTCAGAATAATTAAAAAATAAATTTAAAAAGGTTATTTCCGACCGACCTTGGTCGGTAATTTCAAATTTCTGCAAATTTCAAATTGAAGTTACCGTCCGAAGTCGGTCGAAAATTATGAATTTCTGGGTTTTAATATGAGAATTCCAACTGAAATCGATCGGTTTTCTGGGTAAAACCCTGGTAGAATCTACTTGCTTTTAAGCTACACCACCTGCCAATTATAACCAATAACCATCCTATAATAGCAGCATTACATTGTTGACGTTCAAGCACAATTAACCGACAACAACAACAATTAACCACCAACAACCACAACATTGCTAATAACAACCACAACCACAACAACAACACTAATAACAATCACAACCACAACAACAACGCTAATAACAACCACAACAACAACGCCAATCACATTAATAACAATACAAATGTTCCATAACAAAATAATATCAACAATACAATAATCATTCAAAACTATTACAACTAAATATTCACAAGTTCACTACTTTGTCTAACAATACACACCATTCAATGAGCGCTTTGTATTGCATCATCTCCATCTTCACTACTAGAAGCTTCATCGTCGACATGGTTCGAAGGATCACGACGAGAAGGATTAGCATCTGGAGAAGGCTCACGAGACCGGGGAAGGGGGAAAGCACCACTAGCAAAAAGATTGGCCAGCTGACTTTGAAGGAGATTAAATTGTCGGTCCCTCTTTTCTAGCTGAACTTGAAGGGCATTAAATTGTCTAGCTCTCTTTTGTTCTCTAGCCTTTGTCTCTTCAAGTTCTGCTATCAGCTTTGTGATCTTTTTCTCCATAGACGAGATAGTCGACCTATCAATTACCTCGCCTTGGGCGGAAGTCCCTATATCTTGCAATCCAGCCCTGTAGCGCCAAAATGATCTCTCTGGAAGCTATACCTTTTTAGGACCACCGACAACATCCAACCATATCTTCTGTGCTTCTTCGTCTGAAAGGGGTGGTCACTCGCCTTGCTCATTCGGTGGCAAGCTCTGAGCGTACTCCTCGACATTAATTTTGTAGCGACCCTTTATTAGAAGATAGAAAATTATTAACTATATAATATTATAAATATTAATTTCAAGTTATAGTCATTATGAAACTTACATATGTAGTCTCCGCCCGGTCTTCGACTATCTAGTTGGATCTATCGGTGCCTTCTTCTTTCGGATGTGAGTCTCTATGAAGAACTCATCATGAGTCATCTTCCTCCCATTTTTTTCCCTACAAATATAATAAAATATATTAACTAAATTAAAATATTTAAATATAGTTTGATAAAAATAGAATTAAATATTTTAAGGAATTACCACTAGTCTCCTCGCAGTCCCTATGCTCCTTGCACCAACACATGCCTGATGACCATCCTATGATAACGATCAAACTACAATTCCTCTGGATCATCTTTCTCCGATGAATCTGAAGCATCAGCAGAAGGGGAGGCATCTAGCTCAGCGCTACTATCCCAAAAGCAAAGTCTAGAAATGCTAGGAGACGAACTTTGTGGAGAGGGAGACGGGGTCGCTGATGGAGATGGTTGCGATCCACACCCCTATTGCGATCTAGACCCCGACTGTGATCCAAACCCCTGCTGTGATCCGGCTGGCTGAAATCTAGATGTATGTGATCCAACAGGTGATGAAGCAAATTGAGCAGATGACGGGCGTATCACCACATGGCCCTGTGACTGCTGACTCGATGGACCAATGTGCTTTATGCAGGATCATGTGGAGGAAGCGGGGTATAGCCTTGTGGTGGATAATGGTAAGAATATTGCTGGGAGGGAGAATGGTAGGTAGTCTGATGAGTAAATGGATATGGTGGAAAAGATGTGTGCCTAGAAGATTGCTACCGACCATCAGCAGCGGAGGGATGCAAGTGTGGAGTGGAAGGAAGCGAGGGTGTAGCACCATCATCATGATCAATAGGCCTCTTATCCTTCCTAGACCTACCTTAACCCCTGCCGGTCATCTGTATAAATTAAAAAAAAAATGTTAGAATTGAGAATATAAATCTATATAAGTTTAGAGTGCTTGAAAAACCTAACATGCTAGTCGTCTTCGAAGTATCCCTCATCGTCTGAAAATTCTTCCACTTTACTTATTTCATTTTCATTAGGTGATTCTTCGTCCTCATTTTCTATGATTTTTATTTCCTCCATATCAACTTCTTCTAACATGCGTTGAGGATGCTCCAAGTCATTTTCTAACTGATCATCCATCATTTAGTTAACACTTGAGGTATCATTTTGGTAAGCAACATCTAGCACATTCTCGACTTCCACCCTACCAACAGGATTAGTTTTGATTACAACTAACCAATTAGCCTTATCCCTCCGTAATGGATATAGACCATAATACGCTTGCGTAACTTTTTCTGCAATTATAAAAGGATCATAGCGATCATATTCCCTCTTTTTATTAACTTCAATTATGTTGTACTGCAAGTGTACATTTGTACCTCTTCTAGGTGTTGGGTCAAACCACTTGCATCTGAAAAGTTTGATATTCTTATTTGACCAACCTGAATATGATAATTCTAGTATCTCTTTGATCACACCATAATAATCATTTTCCCATCCTGGTTGCCTTCACCACCTTTGACACACAACCCACTATTATTACTTATTTTATACTTGGAGCATTCCTCGGTTTGAAATTTGTAACCATTCACAAAATACTTAGACATAGTTATAACTGTAGGTGCAGGTCCCTAAGATATATCTTTCAAAAATTGATTAACACCGTTGTTTGGATTATTGACCTACATGTAGTGTTAAATAAATCACAAGTAAGCAAGTATATTCACAAGTGACTAAGTATATTTACAAGTGATCAAGTATGTATATTCACATGTGAGAAAGTATGTAAGATGCACTTACACACTCTTTAAACCATGCCTCAAATGTAGAATATACAGCATTATGGCCAAATTGACTCACGAAGTCACTGAACGACACATTGAAAATTTTGTTAGTTGCATCAACCAAATTAAATTGTAGTCCATGTAAATTAATCATACATCAACACTTACTTAAGAAAGGGTTGAACTTTCGGACAATTTAGCAACACAAGATTTGAAGCTGATTTGTACTCCATAGTACTTAGGCCCCTTTTTGTTCGATCTATAGAACCTCGACCTGTTGATTGAATATGAACATTGGTGGATATAATGAATCAATCTCAAGCACTACATTGTGCCGATTGGGCTTATTTCTAGCACATGGCACATGACTGTCGAAGTAGTAAGAACAAAAATAGGTAGTTTCCTTTGCAAGATAGGCTTCGCATATGGATCCTTCAATTCTATTCCTCTGCTTAACAAATCGTTTACATTTGCCGATAGTCCTGCACATTGTCATATTATACGATAACGTTAAAGAAAATTTAAAGAATAAATCAAGGTTTGATCATTACCTCTCGAATGGATACATCCACCTGCATTGAACCGGTCCTCCAAGTCGCGCCTCGTGTACAAGGTGAATCGAAAGGTGTTCTATCACATCAAATAAACCACATGGAAAAATCTGTTCCAGCTTATTACTAATTACATGAATGTTCTGATTCATTTGAAATAAGTTTTCTTCCCATAATGTGGTAGAACATAAGTCTCTGAAGAACAAACTTATCTCTGTGATGGGTTTCTAGATATTTTCAGGCAAACCACAAAATGCAATAGGGATTAAGGTTTCAATGAAGATATGATAGCCATGACTTTTGATATGAGTCATCTTTCCTTCAACCATATCGACACGTTTTCCCTGGTTCGAAGCATAGCCCTCGGTCATCTTTAGGTTTGCAACCCACTACAACGACCTGGCCGGTCATTTTGAGAGTTGTAGCCCCGTTCCCCCATTTACTACTCATTTATACCTTATAACTGTTATGTGACTTTCCGGGTAGTCGGTTCAGGTCCGGAGAGATTTCAGAATGAAATATGACACTTAGTCTCATGGTTGAAAGCTTAAGTTGAAATGGTTGACCAGATGTTGACTTATGTGTAAACGACTCAGGAATGGAGGTTTGATGGTTTGCTAGCTCCGTTGGGTGATTTTGTACTTGGGAGCGTGTCCGGATTGTGATTTGCAGGTCTATAGTGGAATTAGGCTTGAAATGGCAAAAGTTGGATTTTTGGAAAGTTTGACCGTTAGTGGACTTTATGATATCGGGGTCGGATTCTGATTTCGGAAGTTGGAGTAGGTCTGTAATATCATTTGTGACTTGTGTGCAAAATTTAGGGTCAATCGGTTGTGATTTGATAGGGTTCGGCGTCGAGCCCGCAGGTGTGGACTGGACTGCACAGGTGAGAGTTTGGAGGGGAGTGTGCAGGTGGCCGCAGGTGTGAGGGAATTGCCGCACCGACATGACCGCAGATTCCGCAGGGGGAACATAGAAGCGGAATTGGGCAGGTGAACTTGGACCACAGAAGCGGCTTGGATGCTCGCAGAGCAGAACAAGCCGCAGATGCGGGTGAGAGGTCACTTTTGCGACACCGCGGAAGAGGATAAGTTTCCGCAAAAGCAGGAGTGCTGGCAGAACACTTAAATACAAGGGTTCGCAATTTTGCTTTTGTTTTAAACATTTTGAGCTTAGGTTTTTGCGATTCTTGAAAGGATTTTCAAGGGGATTCTTGAGGTAAGACCCTTCAGAACATTTTTGATCAATAATCTTGCTTCCCCGTTGATTTTCCAACCTAGTTGGTGTGTAGTTAAGGTGTAAATTGAGAGTTTGAGGGTAGGGATTTAGAGAGTTTGATTTGGGGACTTGGGTGACGATTTGGTGTCGAATTTTGATAGATTTAGTATGGTTGGACTCGTAGTTGAATGGGCTTTCGAGTTTTGTGACTTTTATCGAATTTCGAGACATGGGCCTGGGGGCCGTCTTTTGAGTTTATTTATGACTTTTGATTAATAACTTAGCATTTTATTATGGAGTTGTTTCCTTTAGCCTGTATTGATTATATCAAATTGTTTATGGTTAGATTCGAGGCATTCAGAGGCCATTTCACAAGGAAAGGGTGTTGTGGAGTAGAGAGTTGCTCGGGTTGAGGGAAGTAACACTTCTAAACTTGGTGTTGAGGGTATGAGACCCCGAATTTCGTGTTATGTAATTGATGTTGAGGTGACGCACATGCTAGGTGACGGGCGTGTGGGCGCGCACCGTGTGAGTTGTGATTTAGTCGATTCCATGGAATTGTGTAGCCATTTTATCTAAACATTTTTGTTGTACATTATGTGATAGAGCACTTGAGCTTTAATTTATGCTAAAAATCATATTTAGGCTATATACTGGTATTATTGGGACAAACAGTGTTTGTTCTTGCTGTTGAGTTATCTATTTAATTGCAGTCGTGAACTCAATCACATTCATTATTACGTTCTATATCTCAGTCTCTGTTATCGTATATTGTCACACCTCGTATCATTGATTAGGGATGCTTAGCATGAGTGTCGTGAGCCCGAGAGACTGGAGAGATTAGTGACTGAGTTGGGGGCCTGAGTGTCGTGCTGTGAATCATATCTACATATTTATATATGTGGATCTGGTTACACGCCGCAACAAGCCTTAATAGGGGTAGAGGTGCTACCGAACAGGATGGACAACCACCAGTACCACCAGCTAGGTCCACGAGAGGCCGAGGTCGCAATAGGGGCCGCAATAGGGGTAGAGGTGCAGCTCGTACAGCAGCTAGAGCAGCACATGCAGATCCACCAGTTGCTCCAGCTCAGGAGCTGGTTCCAGATGTGGCTGATCCAATGGGGCCAGCTCAGGCACTAGCTGTGCCCGTTGTGATTCCATGTCTTCGGGAGGCTTTGGCCTAGATATTGACTATTTGCACTAGCCTTTCTCAGGTGGTTTTGGCTCAGGCCGCACCAGCCACTTCTCAGGTTTGCAGGAGGTACTCATACCCCAACCACCCATACTCCAGAGCAGGTGATACAGGGACTTCAGACACGGGGGGTACTATCAGCCCAGCCAGTTACAACTGCTCAGGCCCAAGTGGGTCTTGTTATGACTAATGATGAGCAGAGGATATTTGAAAGGTTTGGGAGGCTCCAGCCTCCATCATTCAGTAGGGCTGAGTTTGAGGATGCCCAGGACTTTTTGGATAAGTGCCAGCGGAGGCAGGTATTCTAGAGACCAATGGGGTCTCAGTCACTATTTTCAGTTTACTAGGGCTGCTTTCAGATGGTGGGAGGCCTATGAGAAGCGCAAACCATTTAGTGCAGCACCACTTACATGGCGTGAGTTCTCCGTTCTCTTCTAGGAGAAGTTCGTGCCACAGTCTCGTAAGGAGTAGCTGCGCAGACAGTTTGAGCAACTATGTCAGGATGGCATGTCTGTGACCCAGTACGAGATGAGGTTTTCTAAGTTGGCCTATCACATAGTGTGGTTGGTTCCCACGGATAGAGAGAGGATTAGGAGGTTCATCGATGGCCTCACATATAAGTTGTGGTGTCTTATGACTCGGGAGAGGGTATCTGGTGCTACTTTTGATGAGGTAGTTGATATTGCCCGGCGGATAGAGATGATCTATAGTCAGGAGCGTGAGTAGAGGGAGGCTAAGAAGCCGCGAGGTTCGGGTGGTCCTAGTGGTATTCATTTTGGGGGACAATCTTACTACAGCAGGGGCCGTCCTTATAGGCCCGCTCAGAAGGCTCGTCCAGTCCACCGTGGTGCATCATCTAGGCATTGTTCATAAAGTGCCCGTCCGAGCCAGTCATCTCTCAGTGCTCTACCAGCTGAGAGTTCGTCACATGCTCCTTCAGTTTAGGGTTCATCTGCACCGGGTTCTTCTAGCAGGTATTCTGGTTCTCGGGGCCCGATCTAGCTCCCACCACCATTATCGA
Organism: Nicotiana obtusifolia; assembly: GCA_002018475.1. NCBI lineage: Eukaryota > Viridiplantae > Streptophyta > Magnoliopsida > Solanales > Solanaceae > Nicotiana > Nicotiana obtusifolia. The sequence goes on along the minus strand of MCJB01048408.1, from coordinate 113,800 downwards.
ATCGGGGTTGCTACGAGTGTGGGGATCTTGGTCATATCAAGAGGCAGTGTCACCGCCTCTTGGGAGGCCCAGTTCAGTAGAGGAGCCAGACTATGACTTCTGCACCAGTTACATCACCACCCTCTCAGCCAGTTCGGGGTGGGGCTCAGGCAGCTAGGGGTCGCCCTAGAGGGGGAGGCCGATCAGGTGGAGGTCAGGTCCAATTCTATGCTATTCTTTCATGACCAGATGTTGTTGCTTCAGACACAATGATCACAGGTATTGTGTCAATATGCCACAGGGACGCTTCTGTATTATTTGACCCTGGTTCCACTTATTCGTATGTATCATCGTATTTTGCTCATTATTAGGATATGCCCCGTGAGTCCTTAGTTTCATCTGTTCATGTATCTATGCTTGTGGGCAATACTGTTGTTGTGGACCGTGTATATAGATCGTGTGTAGTGACTACTAGGGGATTGGAGAACAGAGTTGATCTCTTATTACTCAATATGGCTGATTTGATGAGATCATAGGTATGGATTGGTTGTCTCCATGTCATGCTGTTCTGGATTGTCACGCTAAGACCGTGACGTTGGTGATGCCAAGGTTGCCAAGGATCGAGTTGAGAGGTTCTCTAGACTATGTTCCTTGCAGAGTGCTTTCCTATTTAAAGGCTCAGCGGATGGTTGGGAAGGGTTGTTTATCTCATTTGGACTTTGTGAGGGATGTTGGTGCTGATCTCCTTTTATTGATTCTGTTCCGGTGGTGCGAGATTTTCCGGATGTGTTTCCTGCGGACCTGCCGGGCATGCCGCCTGACAGGGATATTGACTTTAGTACTGACTTGGTGCCTGGCACTCAGCCCATTTCTATTCCTCTGTATCATGTGGCACCAGGTGATTTGAAGGAATTGAAAGAGCAGCTTCAGGAGCTTCTTGATAAGGGGTTTATTAGACCTAGTGTGTCACCTTGGAGTGCACCAGTCCTGTTTGTGAAGAAGAAGGATGGTACTATGCAGATATACATTGATTATAGGCAGTTGAAGAAAGTTAAAGTCAAGAACAAATATCCTTTGCCGTGCATTGATTATCTTTTTTACCAGCTTTAGGGTGCGAGAGTGTTCTCTAAAATGGACTTGAGGTCTATCACCAGTTGAAGATTCAGGACTCGGATATTCTAAAGATGGCATTCAGGAACTGTTATGGTCATTATGAGTTCCTTGTGATGTCTTTTGGCCTGACCAACGCCCCAGTAACATTCATGTATCTGATGAATATTGTCTTTTAGCCTTATCTCGACTTTTTCATTGTATTCATTGATGGCATCCTGGCATACTCTCGTAGCCAGGAGGAGCATGCGTAGCATTTGAGGATAGTGTTGCTGCGGTTGAGGGAGGAGAAGCTTTATGCCAAGTTCTCCAAATGTGAGTTTTGTCTTAGTTTAGTGGCATTCTTGGGGCACGTGGTGTCTAGTGAGGGGATTCAGGTGGATCCAAAGAAGATAGAGGTGATTCAGAGTTGGCCCAGACCGTCCTTAGATGCGGAGATTCGGAGCTTTCTCGTCTTGGCCGATTATTATCGTCGCTTCGTGGAGGGTTTCTCGTCTATTGCATCGCTATTGACCAAATTGACCCAAAAGGGTGCTCCTTTCAGGTGGTCGGATGAGTGTGAGGAGAACTTTCAGAGGCTCAAGACTGCCTTGACCACACCTCCAGTTCTAGTTCTACCTTTAGCTTCTGGTTCTTATACAGTGTATTGTAATGCTTCTCGGATCGGTATTGGGTGTGTCTTGATGCATGGGGTAGAGTGATCGCTTATGATTTGTGTTAGTTAAAGCCCATGAGAAGCACTACCTTGTTCACGATTTGGAGTTGGCTGCCAACGTTTATGCATTGAAGATTTGGAGGCATTATCTCTACAATGTGTCTTGTGTGATGTTTACAGATCATTGGAGTCTCCAGCACTTGTTCAAACAAAAGGATATAAATTTGAGGTAGCGGAGATGGTTGGAGTTGCTAAAGGACTATGATATCACTATTCTGTATCATCCCGGGAAGGCCAATGTGATGGCCGATGCCTTAAGTAGAAAGGCGGTGAGTATGGGTAGCCTCGCATTCATTCCTGTTAGTGAGAGACCTCTTGCAGTTGATGTTCAGGATTTGGCCAACCAGTTCATGAGATTAGATGTCTTGAAGCACAGTCGAGTTCTAGCTTGTGTGGTTTCTCGGTCTTCCTTATATGATTGCATCAGCGAGCGCCAGTATGATGATCCCCATTTTCTTGTCCTTACGGACACGGTGTAGCACGGTGATGCCAGAGATGTTACTATTGGAGATGATGGGATATTGAGGATGCAAGGTCGGATTTTTGTGCCTACTGTGGATGGGCTAGGTGAGTTGATTCTTGAGGAGGCCCACAGTTCGTGATATTCCATTCATCAGAGTGCCTCAAAGATGTATCAGGACTTGAGGCAGCATTATTGGTGGAGGAGAATGAAGAAGGATATAGTGGGATTTGTAGCTCGGTGCCTCAACTTTCAGCAGGTGAAGTATGAGCATCAGAGACCGGGTGGATTTCTTCAGAGGTTAGAGATTCTAGAGTGGAAATGGGAGTGGATCACCATTGATTTTGTAGTTGGGCTCCCACGAACTTCGAGGAGGTTTGATGCTATTTGGGTGATTGTGGATCGGGTAACTAAGTTCGCGCACTTCATTCCAGTTGGGACTACTTGATCTTCAAAGCGGTTGGCTGAGATTTACATCTAAGAGATTGTTCGCCTTCACGGTGTGCCAGTGTCCATCATTTCATATCGGGGGACGCATTTTACATCACAATTTTGGAGAGCCTACCCAGGTTGATTTGAACACAGCATTTCACCCTCAGACGGATGGATAGTCCGAGCGCACTATTCAGATATTGGAGGACATGCTACGCGCTTGTATCATCAATTTTGGGGGTTCTTGGATCAGTTTCTGCCGATCGTGGAGTTTGCCTACAACAATAGCTACTATTCAAGCATTCATATGGTGCTGTGTGAGGCTTTGTATGGGAGACAGTATAGATCTCCGGTGGGTTAGTTTGAGCTGGGTGAGGTTAGGCTATTGGGTACTGACTTGGTTCAGTATGTTTTGGACAAGGTTAAATTGATTCAGGAGCGGCTTCGCACGGTGCAGTCTAGACAGAAGAGTTACGCTGATACGATGGTCCGTGATGTTGCTTACATGGTTGGGGAGAAGGTTCTGCTCAAGGTTTCACCCATGAATGGCGTTACGAGGTTCGAGAAGAAGGGCAAGTTGAGCCCTCGATATATTGGGCCGGTTGAGGTACTTTAAAGAATTGGGGAGGTGGCTTACAAGCTTGCCTTTCCATCTAGTTTATCGAGCATCCAGTGGAGATACGGAGCATATATCCACAACATATTTGAGACTCCAGGTACGTTTCTAGACCCGTTCGAGGATGAACATTTGTTTAAGAGGGGGAGGATGTAATGACCCGACTGGTCGTTTTGAGAGCTATAGCCCTGTTCCCCATTCACTGCTCATTTTATAACTTATAGCTGTTATGTGACTTTTTGGGATAGTCGGTTCGGGTCCGGAGAGATTTCGAAATGAAATGAGACACTTAGTCTCATGGTTGAAAGCTTAAGTTGAAATGGGTGACCAGATGTTGACTTATGTATAAACGACTCCGGAATGGAGTTTTGATGGTTCTGTTAGCTCCGTTGGGTGATTTTGGACTTGGGAGCGTGTCCAGATTGTGATTTGGAGGTCCGTCACGGAATTAGGCTTGAAATCGCGAAAGTTAGATTTTTGGAAAGTTTTACCGGGAGTGGACTTTTTGATATCGGGGTCGGATTTCAATTCCGGATGTTGGAATAGGTACTAATGTCATTTGTGACTTGTGTGCAAAATTTGGGGCCAATCGGACGTAATTTGATAGGTTACCGCGTCGTTTGTAGAAGTTGGAATTCTTTAGTTTCAATAGGCTTGAATTGGGGTGTGATTCGTGTTTTTGAAGTTGTTTGATGTGATTTGAGGGCTCGACTAAGTTCGTATGAGGTTTTAGGACTTGTTGATATGTTTGGTTGAGGTCCCCGGGGCCTCGGGTTGATTCCGGATGGTTAACGGATTAAAAGTTGGAGTTGATTGGGGGTCTGAAGCTGGTGTAACCGCACCTGCAGAGCTTTGATCGCAGGTGCGAGCCCACAGGTGCGGACTGGAATGCGCAGGTGCAAGTTTGGAGGGGAGTGTGCAGGTGGCCGCAGGTGCGAGGGAATTGCCGCACCTACGTGACTGCAGATGCGGCAGAGGGACCGTAGAAGCGAAATTGAGCAGGTGAGCTTGGACCGCAGAAGCAAGCTTGGATGCTCGCAGAAGCGGAGTGAGGGACCGCAAGAGCGGAACGAGCCGCAGATGTGGGTGAGAGGTCGCTTCTATGATGCCGCAGAAGCGGGAGTGCTAGCAGAACACTTAAATACAACGGTTCGCAATTTTGCTTCATTTTAAACATTTTGAGCTCGAGTTTTGGCGATTCTTGAGAGGATTTTTGAAAGGATCTTGAGGTAAGTCTCTTGTGCTCATTTTTTATCAATAATCTTGCTTCCCCATTGATTTTTCCACCTAGTTGGTGTGTATTTAAGGTGTAAATTGAGGGTTTGAGGCTAGGGATTTGGAGATTTGGGTGACGATTTGGTGTCGGATTTTGATAGATTTGGTATAGTTGGACTCGTGGTTGAATGGGCTTTCGGGTTTTGTGACTTTGTAGAATTTCAAGACGTGAGCCCAGGGGCCATCTTTTGAGTCGATTTTTGACTTCTGATTAATGACTTAGCATTTTCTTATGAAGTTGATTCCTTTAGCCTGTATTGATTATATCGAATTGTTTATTACTAGATTCGAGACACTCGGAGGCCGTTTCACAAGGCAAGGGTGTGTTGGAGTAGGAGAGTTGCCCGGATTGAAGTAAGTAACACTTCTAAACTTGGTGTTGAGGGTATAAGACCCCGAATTTTGTGTTATGTCATTGCTGTTGAGGTGACGCGCATGCTAGATGACGGGCGTGTGGGTGCGCACAATGTGAGTTGTGATTTAGTCGATTCCATGGAATTGTGTAGCCATTTTATCTGAACACTATTGTTGTGCACTATGTGTTAGAGCACGTTTTAATTTATGCTAGAAATCATGTTTAGGCTATATGCTGGTATTAGTGGGACCCACAGGGGTTGTTCTTGCTATTGAGGTATCTATTTAATTGTAGTCGTGAACTCAGTTAGATTCATTATTACGTGCCATATCTCTGTCTCTGTTATTGTATGTTATCACACCTCATATCATTGATTAGGGCTGCTTAGCATGACTGTTGTGAGCCCGAGAGACTGGAGAGATTAGTGACTGAGTTGGGGGCCTGAGTGCCATGCTGTGAGTGATATCTGTATATTTATATATGTGGATCGGGTTGCACGCTGCAGCGAGCCTTATGGCTATATATAGATATATATTTGTGTGGATCGGGTTGCACGCCGCAATGAGCCTTATGACTGTGTGTGTGTGTGTGTGTGTGTGGATGGGGTTGTGCGCCGCAACTAGCCTCTGGCTATACATAGTGCAGAGTGACTGAGTGTGGTGAGCGAGGATTAAGACGGGGATGTTGAGCGCTCTGTGAGAGTGAGTACTTGGGATTTCATTGTGTTGCATCACATACGATATTCACCTTGGCATGTAATCACACAGATGTCATTTTCATATTATCAGTCACACTTGGTCTCTTTTTACCAATGCTAAACTTAATTGTTGAACCTGGAATCATATCTATTTTTTAGCATTGTTAAATTATGTATCTTTATTGTATTGTTGGAGCTCGTCACTGCTTTCAGACTACAGGTTAGACTTGTTACTTACTTAGTTGGTTTTGCTCACGCTACACCCTGCACCTCGTGTGCAGATTCAGGTGCTTCTGGTCACAGCGATTGCTGAGTTGCGAAGTTTACCTTGACTCTCATCCCTTACCTTTCATGTTATATATTTCAGTTTTATTTTCTAGACGGTGTACCAGATTTTATCTTTATGTAGATGCACATGTACTCGGTGACACCCCGATTTTTGTGAGAGGTTATGTATTCAGTTATGACTTCCTATCCTGCATTAAATGATTTTCCTTTAATTAAGCGCTTCTCATATCTTTCAAAGGTTTAAAGTGTTGGAAATGTTTGAATAGTCGGCTTGCCTAGTACGATGATAGGCGCCATCACGACGGGTTAGTTTTGTGTCGTGACAAATTAGTATCAGATCCTAGGTTATATAGGTCTCACGAGTCATGAGCAGGTTTAGTAACATCTTGCGAATCGATACGGAGACGTCTGTACTTATCTTCGAGAGGTTGCTGAACCCTTAGGAAACTTCATATTCTTGTATTCTTGTCGTGCGGATTTGTTGATTCTGGTAACTAAAATTCTGTATTCTATTCTCTCACAGATGGTGAGGACACGTTCTACCGGACAGGATGGACAGCCACCAGTACCACCAGCAAGGTCCACGAGAGGCCGAGGTCACGGTAGGGGCTAAGGTGCAGCTCATACAGCAGCTAGAGCAGCACCTACAAATCCACCAGTTGCTCTAGCTCAGGAGCAGGTTCCAGATGTGGCTGATCCAATGGGGCCAGCTCAGGCACCAGTTGTACCCATTGTGATTCTAGGCCTCCAAGAGGCTTTGGCCTAGATATTGATTATTTGCACTGGCCTTGCTCAGGTAGTTTCAGCTCAGGCCGCACTAGCCACTTCTCAAGTTCGGGGGAGGTACTCATACCCCCCTTACCCGTACTCCGGAGCAGGTGATACGGGGACTTCAGACACTGGGAAGCCCAGCCAGTTGCAGCTGCTCAAGCCCGGGTGGGTCTTGTTATAACTGATGATAAGCAGCGGATACTTGAGAGGTTTGGGAGGCTCCACCCTCCATCATTTAGTGGGGCTGAGTCTGAGGATGCCCAGGATTTTTTGGATAAGTTCCAGCAGAGGCAGGTATTCCAGAGACCAGTGGGGTCTCAGTCACTATTTTCAGTTTACTAGGGCTACTTTCAGATGGTGGGAGGCCTATGAGATGCACAGACCATTCAGTGCAGCACAACTTACATGGCGTGAGTTCTCCGTTCTCTTCTTGGAGAAGTTCGTGCCATAGTCTCGTATGGAGTAGCTGCACCGACAGTTTGAGCAGCTACGTCAAGATAGCATGTCTGTGACCCAGTACGAGATAAGGTTTTCCGAGTTGGCCCGTCACACAGTGTGGTTGGTTCCCACGGATAGGGAGAGGATTAGGAGGTTCATCGATGGCCTCACATATAAGTTGCGGTTGCCTAAGACTCGGGAAAGGGTATCTGGTGCTACCTTTGACGAGGTAGTTGATATTGCTCAGAGGATAGAGATGGTCCGTAGTCAGGAGCATGAGGAGAGGGAGGCCAAGAGGCCTCGAGGTTTGGTTGGTCCTTGTGGTGTTTATTCTGGGGGACAGTCTTACCACAGCAGGGATCGTCCTTATAGGCTCACTCAGATGGCTCGTCCAGTCCACCGTGGTGCATCATCTAGCCATGGTTCATACAGTGCTCGTCCGGGCCAGTCATCTCTCAGTGCTCTACCAGCTGAGAGTTCGTCACACGCTCCTTCAGTTCAGGGTTCATCTGCACTGGGTTCTTCTAGCAGGTATTCTGGTTCTCGGGGCCCGATCTAGCTCCCACCACCATTATTGAATAGGGGTTGCTACGAGTGTGGGGAGCTTGGTCATATTAGGAGACAGTGTCCCCACCTCTTGGGAGGCCTAGTTCAGTAGAGGAGCCAGACTATGACTTCTGCACCAGTTACATTGCCACCCGCCCAGCTAGCTCGGGGTGGGCTCAGGCAGCTAGGGTCGCCCTAGAGAGGGAGGCCAATCAGGTGGAGAGCAGGCCCGATTCTACGCTATTCTTTCCAGACCAGATGTTTTTGCTTCAAACACAATGATCACAAGTATTGCCTCAATATGCCACAGGGACACTTATGTATTATTTGATCCTGGTTCCACTTATTCGTACGTATCATCATATTTTGCTCATTATCCGGATATGCCCCGTGAGTCCTTACTTTCATCTATTCATGTATCTATGCCGGTAGGCAATACTATTATTGTGGACCGTGTATATCGATCGTGTGTAGTGACTATTAGGGGATTGGAGACCAGAGTTGATCTCTTACTGCTCAGTATGGTTGATTTTGACGTGATCTTAGGTATGAATTGGTTGTCTCCATGTCATGCTATTTTGGATTTTCACGCTAAGACCGTGACGTTGGCGATGCTGAGGTTGCCAAGGATCGAGTGGAGAGGTTCTCTAGACTATGTTCCCTGCAGAGTGATTTCCTATTTGAAGCCCCAGCAGATGGTTGGGAAGGGTTGTTTATCTCATTTGGCCTTTGTGAGGGATGTTGTTGCTGATACTCCATTTGTTGATTCTGTTCCAGTGGTGCGAGATTTTCCGGATGTGTTTCCTGCGGACTTCCTGGGCATGCCACCTGACAGGGATATTGACTTTGGTATTGACTTGGTGTCGGGCATTCAGCCCATTTCTGTTCCTCCGTATCATATGGCACCAGCTGAGTTGAAGGAATTGAAAGAGCAGCTTCAGGAGCTTCTTGATAGGGGGTTTATTAGACCTAGTGTATCGCCTTGGGGTACACCGGTCTTGTTTGTGAAGAAGGATGGTACTACGCAGATGTGCATTGATTATAGGCAGTTGAACAAAGTTAAAATCAAGAACAAGTATCCTTTGCCGCGCATTGATGATCTATTTGACCAGCATTAGGGAGCGACAGTATTCTCTAAGATTGAGTTGAGGTCTAGGTATCACCAGTTGAAGATTTGAGACTCGAATATTCTAAATACAGCATTCAGGACCCGTTATGTCATTATGAGTTCCTTGTGATGTCTTTTAGACTGACCAACGCCCCAGCAGCATATCATGCATCTCATGAACAGTGTGTTTCAGCCTTATCTCGACTTTGTCTTTGTATTCATTGATGACATTCTGGTATACTCTCGCAGCCAGGAGGAGCATGCCCAGCATTTGAGGATTGTGTTACAGCGGTTTAGGGAGGAGAAGCTTTATGCCAAGTTCTCCTAATATGAGTTTTGGTGTGTGGGCGTGCACCATATGAGTTGTGATTTAGTCGACTCCATGGAACTGTGTAGCCATTTTTATTTGAACATTTTTGTTGTACACTATGTGTTAGAGCACTTAGGCTGTAATTTATGCTAGAAATCATGTTTGGGCAGTATGTTGGTATTATTGGGACCCTACTGTGGTCGTTCTTGCTGTTGAGTTATCTGTTTAATTGCAGTCGTGAACTCAGTCTGATTCATTATTACGTGCCATATTTCAGTCTCTTGTATCGTATATTATGACACCTTATATCATTGATTAGGGTTTCTTAGCATGAGTGTTGTGAGCCCGAGAGACTGGAGAGATTAGTGACTGAGTTGGGGGCCTGAGTGTCGTGCTGCGAGTGATATCTATATATTTATATATGTGGATCGGGTTGCACGCTGCAACGAGCCTTATGGCTCTCTCTCTCTCTCTCTCTCTCTCTATATATATATATATATATATGTGTGTGTGTGTGTGTGTGTGTGTGTGTGTGGATCGGGTTGCGTGCCGCAACAAGCCTTTTGACTATATATATATGTGTGTGTGTGTGGATCAGGTTGCACGCCACAACGAGTCTTATGGCTATATATATATGTGGATCGGGTTGCACGCCACAACGAGCCTCTGGCTATATATAGTGCTGAGTATGGTGAGGATTGAGACGGGCATGTTGAGTGCTCTGAAAGAGTGAGTGCTTGGGATTTCACTATGTTGCATCACATACGGTATTCACCTTGGCATGTAGTCATATAGATGTCATTTACATTTTCTCAGTCACACTTGGTCTCTTTTTACCGGTGCTAAACTTAACTGTGGAACTTAGAAGCATGACTATTTTTTCTTGCATTTTTAAATTCTGTATCTTTAGGTTGTGTTGTTAGAGCTCATCACTACTTTCAGACCACATGTTAGACTTGTTACCTACTGAGTTGGTTGTACTCACGCAACAACCTGCACCTCGTGTGCAGATTCAGGCGCTTTCGGTCACTGCGGTTGCTGAGTCCGGACATTTGGAGATCATCGAGGTAGCTGCTGGGTGCTCGCAAATCTTGACTCTCCTCCCTTACCTTTTATGTTGTTTATTTCAGTTTTATTTTCTAGACGGTGTACCAGATTATATCTTTATGTAGATGCTCATATACTCGGTGACACCATGTTTTTGGAAGAGGTTATGTATTGAGTTATGACTTCCTATCCTGTTTTAAATGATTTTCCTTTAATTAAGCAATTTTCATATCTTTCAAAGATTTAAAGTGTTAGAAATGTTTGAATAGTCGGCTTGCCTAGTACCATGATAGGCGCCATCATGACGGGTTAGTTTTGGGTCGTGACACCCACTCACAAATCTGCTATCTTTGTTCCAACGTGAATGTGTAGTTGGCATTGGGCTTGAACACCTTACCATTATTCGCAGACTGCAAATGTAATTCAGGTCTCCTGCAATATTCTTGTAAGTCCAGTATAGCCTTAGAGTTATCGTTTGTCTTATTCTTATCATCCATCACTGTGGTGAACAAATTGTTAAAATAGTTCTTCGTAATATCAATGACATCATGATTGTGTCAGAGAAGATTATCCTTCCAACATGGCAACTGCCAAAATATGCTCTGTTTTGTCTAGTTATGAGTAACATCATATCCAGAAAATCTAGAAGGTGAGGCCTCGACTTTAGTGAAGTTATGAACCCTCTCCTAAATTTCCTCACGGACAAAATTGGAGGTGTCAAATCATGTTCAACTATATTCTTTTTTAATGCATTCGTAATCCTTCTGAACTCATGATCAATTGGCAAGAACTGACGATGACAATCAAACCATGACTGCTTTCGGCCATGTCTTAAAGTGAATGCTTTACCATTTTCCATGCAGTAAGGACATGCTAACTTTTCAGTAGTCATCCATCCAGACAACATTTCATATGCAGGAAAAACATTAGTGGTCCATATTAAGTTAGCACGCAAGTTGAAATATTTCTTAGTTGATATGCATATGTCTCAAATCCATCATACCACAACTGTTTTAGCTCATCAATCAGAGATTGCAAATATACATTAATCAAACTCTTTGTATTGCGGAGACCGAGAATAACACAATTTAAGAAAATATATGGACGAGTCATACACATTTCAGGTGGAAGATTATACTGCGTAATAAAGACTGGCCAGCATGAATATGGTGTTGCAGAAACAGAAAATGGCGTGAAACCATCAGCACACAAACCCAACCGAACATTCCTCGGTTCACTAGCATAATCCGGATACGTCCTATCAAAATGCTTCCAAGCTTCCCCATCTGAAGGATGACATATAACACCAGGCGGCCTTCTATTTTCATAGTGCCATCTCATATGAGGAGCAGAACTCATCGATGCGTACAACCTCTTTAATATAGGAATGAGAGGTAAATAATGCATCGACTTCATAGCAGTCTTCTTCCCGCTGGAAACCTGCTTAAAACGAGGTTTTTCACAAATTTTTACAACTTTCTAAATCTGGATCACCCTTATAATACAACATGCAACCACCTTCACAACAATCAATTCTCATAGACGAGAGTCCTAACTTAGAAACCAATCTTTTAGCCTTATAGAAATCTTCAGGTATGTTGAAAGTTGGGTCAACTAGTTCACTCATAAGGCCAATGAAAGAATCCATTCCCATTTGAGAAATATTGGTATCTGATTTGATACTTAATAATCTAACCGCAACAAACAACTGAGAGTGCATACTCCCTTCACTTAGAGGACAACTAGCGGCCTCTAACTGTTCATAAAAATGTTTTGCCTCTTCGTTAGGAGCTTGTTCAACATTTTCATGGGGTTCAAAATCGAAATGCATCCCAAAAACATCCGTAGCCATTTCATTGTATCTAGGATGTTGAACGTTATTCCCCAGCGACCTACTACTTTCACTAACAATTATGTTACTAAATACACCATCATTACTATCAACCTCTTCATGACTAGTCCACACAAAATAATTATTCATAACTCCTTTTTTATAAAGCTGAGTCTTAACATCCTCCGATCCAAAAAAAATGCAAACACTTGCACTTCACACATGGACACCTAATCATCCCTCCGATTTGAAATGGTTCAAGTGATATCGCATGCCTAATAAATTCATTAACCCCTTCTATAAATTCCTCCCTCAAAAACCGACGATTAGGATAATTCCTATTATACATCCAACTACGATATTCCATCTACACAAAGAATAAATAAATTGCACGTTCTATTAAATGGGTATTCAAACTAATTTTTAGTTTAACTTACATAATAAAATTTAGTTGCAAAGTAGTTAATATAAATAATTAGACTAACTCATCCAATTAAAATAGCATAATTAGTTAAGCCTAATTTTCTAAAAGCAATAGACACTAATAGAACAGTATTATCCCCCAAATTAATAAACCCTGAATCTCTAAAACCAATAAATACTAATAGAACAATAAATTAAGCCCTAAAATAATAAATTATTTCTAAAATCAATAAACAGAAATAGAACAATAAATTAAATCCTATATTAATAAATTATTTCTAAAAGCAATAAACAAAAATAAAATAATATATTAAACCCTAAATTTATAAAAGCAATAAACAAATATAGAACAATAAATTAAACCCTAAATTTCTAAAATTAATAAACTTTAATAGAACAATAAATTAAACCCTAAATTTTAAGAATTAAAGTAACTTTAAAAAAACTAGGTGACTAACCTTCACGTGGTAGAAGTAGCGGCGGCGGTGGTAAGGCTGTGGGATTAGGGATTTGGGAAAGAAGGTAATGGGGATGATTTTGGGCTTTGAATTAAGTTTACTTAAGAATTAAGTATACATATGTTGTTGTTGCTAAAACTTAACTGTTAACATAGCACTACATTTTATAGAACTATACACTTTGTTTTTAAATGTGTTATAGTAAGTTTTAGTCGAATATAATTGAATTTCATATTGATCTACTGATGAAGTATCCGAGCAAAGTACTAATAAGGTGACGAGAATAAAACATTCAATATATTTTTATTTTTTTTGTGTGTGTATGAGTGTGTGTATTGTTAAATATATGTAGATATTGTAAATAACAAATAATCTAACAATAATACCGACCGAAATCCGCCGGTAAATTTTATATATATATATAGATAGATATATAATATTTGTTATATTAAAAAAATAATTGCACTTAGGCGGAAAAAAATAATTTCAACTTTCCGACTGATTTCGATCGGTATACGTGAAATATTTTAATTAAAACTTATTTTGGTAGATAATATGCAAGTATGACCAGGTTTTGGTCAATGATTGACCAATTTCCGTCTGACATCGGTCAGAATTTTTATTTTTTTGTTGTGGGACCATTATTTCCGATCAACGGTGGTTGGTATCTTTGTGACAAATATTTTTGTTGACTTTTGCGACCAATTTAACTATTTTTCGACCGCAGTCGGTCGTTTATTTTCCGACCGATTTCGGTCGGTATGCGGTGGACGGGTTTTGATAGTTTTCTAGTAGTGTCACTGCCCTCCCTAGACCCCGCTTGTGGGGTTTTACTGGGTTGTTGTTGTTGTTGTTGTTGTTAATGCTAATTAAGGAATCTGACACATGATTTGTGCTAGGAATTGTTGGGCGAGCCCCAAGCATTGAGCATTAGGCATATTTCGTGTGCACAATCGCACGTTAGGGGTGTAAGCCTCATAGAAATATGCCTCACACATCAGCATCAAGGCGTTTTTATCGTGCCTCGCTTGGGGCGAGACCTAAGAAAGCCTTTTAAAACACTGATAAGGAGTCACACTCAAGGATATATAATGTTGTTAAGGTTATTTTGAATACACCAACTAATTCAAGCTAAAGCAACTTTAGCTTCAGCCATGTTACTGCTAACACTTCCAACAGAAAATACAAAGGCCACAGTAATCTTCCATGAATGCATGATCCCTACAAATACCACCAATACCTGCTAACCCCTCCATGTTTTTGATACAATCAGTATTAATTTAGCCTCTTCCCTCCAGGTAGGATGCCCCATGTGCATTTACAGAGGCTGGCTGAACAACGCAGTCTACTGCGAATAATCCAGGTTGTCTTACTATAGATCAAAATATGTATGCCGCACTTTGTTAGTTTCATAGGATGTGTTTGCTTCTCATCAAACAGGTAGATTCTTTCAGGGGTTGCTTGTTTTTCCACTTCTGTCAACTTCTGCCCTTGTAGTTTTGCATTAGTTTCTAAATTTGATTATTTGACTTCACGAACTGGATATGTATGTGGTAATTGGTCACTAACGAGTCCTCAAGATTAGGTAATTTCCATGATTTCTTTCATTAGCAGACAAGACAAAATGTGATGTATAGACCAAGCCTGACATCACAATAAACTTTGGGTGAATAGACTATTAAGACGGCTTTATGGCCAAGATTATGGTTATAAGCTTTTTTTTAAGAGATAGAGGCCGAGGTCTTTTCGTTGACACTTCACGAGTTAACCTTTTATGGTAAGTGTGGAGTTTTCTTGTTGGGTGTATGAACAAAGTTTCATATTGGAAGTTGATAATAAGGAGAAGCTAAATATAATGTGTAGTGATGCCCTTAACGGTATGAGGCATTTCGAGGCAAATTGTGCGAACTTGGCCGAGAGCAAACAATAGCACACACCATGTTAATATTGTTTTGGGGTTGGCTTCTAATGTATTAAGTGTATGTGCTATTGTTTATGGTTTCTCCTTATTGGAGTATGAAAGTACAATAAGGTTTCTCCTTATTGGAGTATTCTTCTCTCACTAATTACACAGTAGATCTAAAAAGAAGTACAATGCTTGTTTGGAGTAGAACAAAAAGAGTGATAATGGTTCATTCAAAGTATATCTGCTTCAAGCCTAGAACAGATGTATATATACTTCGTGAGGCCTTCTTGACTCTTGATTGACGCGAATCTTGAGATATTACAAACCCAAGGGAATTGATCCTTGAACCAAATCGCAAATTGATTCTTTCCAAGAATAAGGTTAGGTTCCGTTGATCTTTCTTCACTTATATCCTGGACAGGCTTTTCTTCCGCTGGGCCGATCTTTCCGTTACTTGATGGATCCCTGATTTCGGGCTTTAACGATCTCCGGTGTAGAACTTTGCACACTTATTTTCCTTTGATTTTGGAACCTTCCTATACTACTTCCATCAATTATCTATCAAATCATTGATTCATTCTTCTTCCGGATTTCCACCGCTTCTTCCTTTTTCATAGCTAGTCATTGATACTTTTCTTTTCTTTTGTTTCTGT
This sequence comes from Nicotiana obtusifolia, assembly GCA_002018475.1. Lineage (NCBI taxonomy): Eukaryota > Viridiplantae > Streptophyta > Magnoliopsida > Solanales > Solanaceae > Nicotiana > Nicotiana obtusifolia. Next base: position 98,382 of record MCJB01048408.1, on the reverse strand, counting down.
TGATGGATTCTTTCCCGTAGTCCATGCTTGAATGATAGGGAGTCTTGATTTTTTGTTTTATCCCTTGTGATCTTGCACCAAATGTGATATATTATTTTTTTCTTGAAACTCATATTTAACAATCTCCCCCTTTTTGATGATGACAAAAATAATATATATAAACAACAGTTTACTTCCATGTTGGTTTGCTTTGCTCTAGTTGACTCCCCCTCAACAGGTGTTGCATATGCTTCAGTCGACTCCCCCTCAACGAGTGCTGCTATTTGTCCTACAATTTATGACTATCTTTTCTCCCCCTTTTTGACATCAGAAAAGAGGGGACATACATATATACAGTTAAAAATAAGTAAAAACAGGCATATCATAGGCAAATATGTGCAAATTATAGGCATGCAGAGTTTAGCAAAAGTAAAGAAAGTATCTAGCGACTGGTTATCCAGTCCAAAACAACAAAATGGCAAAAAAATTGTCTGAAACATCCACAACGTAAGAAGTAAGTGAGAGTGTTGCAAATCGCCTCCTTTAGACGCTCAAAGTTGGCATTAGCTGAAACTGTCACCCAATCAATCCTGTCGTATACTTCCTTGAAGGCTTTGATTGCGTTTTCTGTAAGTTTGGGAATTTTGACCCTTATCTTTGAAACGTTGGACCCAGTCTCTTTGGAGATGGCATGAATGACCCCAACCGTTGATTGAGTTGCAACAAGAAGGTCCTTGATGATGATAAACTTGTTGTCAATAGCAGTAAATTTCTCTACAAGATCAGGATCACCTATACTATGATGGGAAACAGAGGCTTTGATCTTAGAATCAGGCTGAACATTCTTGACTTCACTTTCCTGTTTCTTGACCCAGGAACCCTTAGTACACACATACCCTATACTAGCAAAGGCTCTAAAATTGTAGGACTTTGAAACAGAGACAAAGGGGTATTCTGAGATAGATATGTTGTGGGCTCCCAAGATGTGGGTGATAATCATACCATAGGGAAGATTGGTGGGATCATCAGCACTTTCAATCATGAAGTTTATGACCCATGAGGACAGTTTAACCTTAAGTTTGGTCACTAGACAGTAGACAAGAAAGGTATCTCGTTGAGAGAAGGTGGAGAATGAGCCAGTGCGAGAAAATAGAACTAAAAACATTAGGCACAAATTAACACATAGGTAATTCTTATGATCAAGCGAAATAATGCCAAGTAGTTCGCCTTGGGAGAAAAATCTATCTTCAAGTAAAGGCTTTGTAAAAATGTCGGCTAATTGATCAGTGGTGCCAACAAATGATAATTTTATATCACCCTTAAGGACATGATCTCCAATGAAATGATGTTTAATATCTATATGCTTAGCCCTAGAATGATGCACATGATTCTTTGAGAGACATATAGCACTAGAGTTATCACAAAATATCTGAATAGGTTTAAAAAATAGTTCATAGTCATCCAGTAGATGAGACATCCATAGTAACTGTGCACAACATTGCCCAATGGCAATATATTCTGCCTCAGTTGTGGATAATGCAACTGAGCCTTGTTTCTTACTGTTCCATGATATTAATGCCTTTCCTAGTAATTGACATGTTCTACTGGTGCTCTTTTTGTCTTCTTTATCACCTGCAAGATCAGCATCTGAAAACCTTCAAGCTTAAAATTGTTAGGACGTGGGTACCATAGTCCATACGATATAGTTTCGATGAGATAATGAATTATTCTCTTTACTGCAGTCAGATGCAATTCCTTAGGAGCTGACTGAAACCTAGCACATTTACACACACTGAACATAATATCTGGTCGACTGGTAATCAAGTAAAGCAAAGAGCCAATCATTCCATGATATTTAGTTTCATCAATTGGATTTTCTTTTTCGTCCTTGTTGAGACTTGTTCACAGGCTCATTGGTGTACCAATAGCTTTAGCATTGCTCATGCCAAACTTTTGAATTAATTCCTTTGTATATTTTGTCTGACACACAAAGGTTCCTTCTTCAGATTGTTGAATTTGAAGTCTAAGGAAAAACGTAAGCTCTCCTATCATGCTCATTTCAAACTCACTTTACATAAGACTAGCGAATTCCTCACACAAAAGAGGGTTAGCACTTCCAAAGATAATATCATCAACATAGACTTGACTAATAAGATTACCTCCTGATGATCTTTTGATAAATAATGTAGTGTCTACTTTACCTCTTGTAAAGCCATGGTCAAGTAGAAATGAGCTAAGCCTTTCATACCAGGCTTGTGGAGCATGTTTGAGTCCATACAGAGCTTTAGTCAACTTATACACGTGGTAAGGAAAATTTGAGTCTACAAAACCAGGAGGTTGTTTTACATATACCTCCTCATCAATAAATCCATTTTAAAAGGCTCTTTAGACATCCATTTTGAAAAGTCTAAATCGTTTGAAGGATGCATATGCAAGAAGAATCCTTATAGACTCTAGTCGAGCTACTGGTGTAAAGGTTTTTTTATAGTCGACTCCTTCCTGCTGTGAGTAGCCTTGGGATACTAATCTCTATTTATTTCTCACAACCTTTCCATCTTCATTTAGATTATTTCTAAAAACCCATTTGGTTTCAACTATAGTAGCATTTGCAGGCTTAGGTAGCAGTTCCTAGACTTGATTTTTATCAAATTGATCGAGTTTCTCCTGCATTGCTTATACCCAGATAGAGTCTTTAAAGGCTTCCTCAACCTTCTTTGGTTCGATTTTATAGATGAGTGCTACATTTTCCTTTTTCTTGAGAGCTCCCCTAGTTTTCATTCCTTCACTTGGATCTCCAATGATAAACTTCTGAGGATATTCTGGTTCACTTTTCCACTCATTTGGATGTATTGCAATCGTATGAGTAGTTGAATCCTTATGTGATTCTGGTCGATTATTGACAAGTTCATTAGTCGACTCTGTGACATTGTTTGTATTATCAGTCAACTTTTATGATTTGTTTGTCTGTGATGTTTCTTGGCTGATATCTTCATCATCTGCAATAATTTCTTTCTCAGCCATAGTGTTATTTTCATCAAATATGACATGTACTGATTCTTCTATAGATAAAGTACGTTTATTGTAAACTCTAAAAGATCTACTGTTGATGGAATAACCCAGAAAAATACCTTCATCACTTCTTGGATCAAATTTTTCAAGATTGACCTTACTGTTGTTGTGGATAAAACACTTGCTGCCAAAAAGGATGAAAATAGCCTATGTTGCGCCGTTTACCTTTCCATAATTCATATGGAGTTTTCTTTAAGATAGGTCTTATAAGACATCTGTTGAGAATGTGGCAGACTGTGCTTGCTGCTTCTGCCAAAAAATGATTTGGCAAGGAACGTGCAATATCATTGTTCTGACCATATCTTGTAGAGTTTGATTTTTCTGCTCAGCTACTCCATTTTGTTGAGGTGATGTTGGAGCTGAAAAGTTGTGAGTATATTCTTGATCATTGCAGATATCTTCAAATGCTCTGCTTCCGAATTCTCCTCCATGATTACTGTGGATGGTTGTAATAATGTACCCTTTTTCTCTTTCAACTCTTATACAGAAAATCTCAAAGTATTTGAAAGCTTCATCTTTATGAGATAAGAAAATCACCCATGTAAAACGTGATTAGTCATCAACAATAACAAAATATTTCATCCAATGCTAGCAGTTCTGGTTGGTTCAAATAAATCCATGTGAAGCAATCGTAAGGGTTTGGTGGTAGACACAATGTCTTTAATTTTGAAGGAGTTTCTAGTTTGTTTACCAATCTGACATGCATCACATACATGATTTCTAAAAAATTGAGTTTAGGAAGACCATTAACTAAATCATGCTTGGAGAGTTTCTCAATTAGATGCATGTTTGCATGACCAAGTTTCTTATGCCACAACCATGGATCATCATATATAGATGCTAAGCATATGTGACTATCGAGGTTTTCAATGACATCAAGAATATAAACATTTCCATACCTTTTTCCTAGGAGTATCATTTTTACATGACGCTTCTTCAATAGCAACATCCTGTTTTTTTGAATTTAACTTCATACCCTGAATCACACAACTGACTTATACTCAGAAGATAGTAGTTGAGTCCATCTACAAGATATACTTCAGTAATATCACAGTTGTTATTGAGTGGAACTATGTCGGTGCCAATTATCTTTCCTCTTGAATCATCACCAAATTTGACACTTCCATCTTAGTAACTTCTTTGAACATGTTTTTGTCACCTATCAGATGACTAGAACACGCACTATTTAAGTACCATTTTCCTTTGCGGTTCTTTCTGTGGTGTTCCTGCAAAATAGAATTATCACTTTCTTTTAGGTACCCAAGTTTTCTTGGGTCCTTGTTGGTTACTTTTACTAAGATCGGGATTGTTTTTGGGTTTTCAAATCCATCCTGTAACATTAGATTTACGAAATTGACAAAAAGAATATTTGTGTCCAATTTTGTTACTGTAATGACACATAGGGGCTGATCCAGTTTTTGATCTACTATTTGTGTTAGTACCTGTGGACTCAGTTCTAACCAGTCCTTTTCTAGTTGACTTGTAAGTTGCATGGTTAGACTTGAAAGAACTGTGACTGGTGGACTTGCGCATGCCATTAGGTTGCATTTGAAATTCCTAAACTTCATCTTGAAGTACATCTCTTTCGATTTCACAAGCTTCAAGTTTAAGTTCCCAGTCTTTCTATTCCGTATTGAGTCTCTTTAGTTCATTCATCATTTTTTGAGACTCTTTTAGAGTAAGGTCAAAAATATCCTACAATTTATTAGATCTATCACAGTTATAAGATCTTACTTCGCTTGTTTCACCTCGTGCCATGAAACAATTTTCAGCATCTTATTTGCATTCACCGTCTGATGCAATCCTCATCGGTCCAGCAGCCCGAGTATCTGTTCATGTCATTTTCGAAAATGGTCATGAAGCACAGGTTTGCTATTTCTTCGTGTTCTGAATTGTCTTCATCACTCCAGCTTTCGAAGTATTTGTTTTTATTGAATCCTCTTGAGATCTTTCTTTTAAGATCTGGGCATTCAGCTTTAACATGCCCATACCTTCCACACACATAACATTTTCTATCATTCTTGTCTTGTTCATTGTATTTCCTGATTTAAGTTCCCAGTCTTTCTTTTCCGTATTGAGGCTCTTTAGTTCATTCATCATTTTTTAAGACTCTTTTAGAGTAAGGTCAAAAATATCGTACAATTCATTAGATCTATCACAGTTATAAGATCTTACTTTGCTTGTTTCACCACGTGCCATGAAACAATTTTCAGCATCTTATTTGCATCAATCTCATTTTCAGGTCATTCAATTGTAGCTTTGAAAGCAACTGTTTTCTCCTTTTCTTCCTGGTTTGTTTTTTTGAGATGTGTTTTGTCGAATGCTATAAGATCTTCTCATAGTTCATCATATGAAAGTTTGTCTAGATCTTGAGATTTGAGTGCAACTACTTTTGTCCGCCAAGTGGTAGGAGACTCCTTAGAATTTTTCGAACTTGATCACCACTTGAGTAGGGTTTACCAAAATCATTTAGATCACTAATGATTTTGCTGAACCTTGCAAACATTTCTTCAATGGATTATCCTTCTTTCATCTGGAAGAGTTCATAGTCATGAACCAACATGTTTATGTGAGTTTCTTTCACTTTGCTGGTTCCTTCATAAGTAACTTTCAGTTTATCCCATATTTCTTTGGTTGTATCACAACTTGAGATTTTCTCATACTCTTATGCACTTATAGCATTGTAGAGTAAATTTCATGCCTTAGCATTGACCTGAACAACTTCCATTTGCTCGTCTGTGTATTCATCTATATCTTCCAGATCAGCGGATAGTTGAGCTGCTGCTGTTAGTGGATAGTTACCCTTTTTGATAACGCGTCATACTTTGACATTATAGGATTTTGCATATATTTCCATTCGCACTTTCCAGTGAGAAAAGTATTGTCCATTGAAATATGGTGGCCTGACTTACAACGTTCCTTCTTGAAAGAGTGCTCCAACAGTAACTTAATTTGCCATGATCTTTTCTCACAACCTGTTAAGCAAAAAGTGTGAGACTAGCTCTGATACCAATTGAAGGTACAAAAGGCGGTGAATTGACGATTTTTATTTTCAGTATTATAAGTAGTTGGCTAGTTTACCAATTAGTTGACTGGAGATAAAAATAGAATAATAATAATAATAATAATAATGTAGAAATAAAGTGCAGAAAATAAGGACAGGATTTTTATACTGGTTCAAATTCAATGTGAATCATACGTTTAGTCCTCTCGGGTTGCAAGGGTGATGGATCTCTCTCAATATTTAAAGTGTCTTGAGTACAAGTTGGTTGATGTAGCTTTACACCAACAGCTTAATTTCTATGTCACTTTTCCCTTCTTGATACAATGCCTCACCAGTGGTTATCTCTTTTTCTTCTCTCACTAATTATACACTAGATCTAAAAAGAAGTACAAGCTTGTTTTGGAATAGAACAAAAAGAGTAATAGTGGTTCGTTCAAAGTATATCTGCTTCAAGCCTGGAACAGATGTATATATACTTCGTGAGGCTTTCTTGACTCTTGATTGACGCGAATATTGAGAGATTACAAACCCAAGGGAATTGATCCTTGAACCAAATAGCAAATTGATTCTTTCCAAGAATAAGGTTAGGTTTCCGTTGATCTTCCTTGGCTTGTATCCTTGACAAGCTTTTCTTCCACTGGGCCAATCTTTCCGTTACTTGATGGATCCCTGATTTCGAGCTTTAACAATCTCTAGTGTAGAACTTTGCACTCTTATTTTCCTTTTATTTTGGAACCTTCCTATACTAGCTTTCATTAATTATCTATCAAATCATTGATTGATTCTTCTTCCGGATTTCCGCTGCTTCTTCCTTTTTCATAGCTAGTCATTGATACTTTTCCTTTCCACTGTTTCTGTTGATGGATTGTTTCCCTTAGTCCATGCTTGAATGATAGTGAGTCTTGATTTTCTTTGTTTAATCCCTTGTTATCCTGCACCAAGTGTGATATACTATTTTTCATCATTGAAACTCATATTTAACAGAGTATCTGCTCTCAGTTGTAATAGAAACATCACCATTCATATATCAAGTAGAAGAGATTGCAACCCTTGGCAGCAAGTGGTAATGATTATATTAGTCTTGTTCAATAGGCTTAATAGCAGACATCCTGGTGGAAAAACTTCCAAACATGTAGCGAATATGATAGTCTCTTATAGTTTGTTTATGAAAGAATGATATTTATTATATGTAAAAATATTTAAAATTAAAATATCTTCTATTGGAGATAGCCTCTCTATCTTCACAAGGTAAGGGTAAGGTCTGCATACACATTACCCTCCTCAAATTTCACCTGTGGGATTATATTGGGTTTGTTGTTGTTTAGTATTAATTTTGCACTATGGAAAAGGTGGCTTCTCCTGTTTAACAGCTATACAGACAATTCTAGGAACTAGATTAAGTATTTGTTGGCAGATATCTTCCAATCTATATGCCCATCCATTCACCTCGGCCCTACTCTTGAACTTAGACAAAATCCATCTAAGATGAGTTATAATAAGATACATAACCCTCTTCACATAAATTTTGGATGCTCCATATTATAAGCACATATAGCCTTCCAAATCTCCCAACAAATGACCATAGGAGTAACCTGTAGAATAGTTTGGTGAATATTATTCTTAGGCTTCAAATTTCACCATCTCTGAAATAACATTATGATAGGAACACAATCCCATCTAACACCTTAATAACTATTTTAGGAGGTTTTAATGCAGATAACATGTGTATAGGTTGAGATTGTAAAACAGATTTAATGAGAGTGGCTCTACCCCCCCCCCCCCCAA
>MCJB01048408.1:56525-85214 GCA_002018475.1 Nicotiana obtusifolia | reverse complement strand
CCCCAGTCTTCGAATACGAAGAATGCGAATTTGAACACTGGAAGTTTTGCTCCTTCGAAGAGTCCACTAATGAATTGCTAGATAGTCTTTAGTTCGGTAACAAATGTTACTTCCCCTTAGGAATTTATGCTATCAATCCAAAGACTATCTAACAATCCCCTAGTGGTTTTCACTTGTGAACGGTCGGGTAACCTTTACTTGATAGCAAACTTAATTTCCCGGTGGGAATTTTGCTATCGAGCCAAAGATTATCTAAACACTCCGGAGTGGTTCTTCGCTTGTGTGCCTTGCTATTAAAAGGTCTTATTGCTGCTGTTGAAACCTTCTTCGTAGTATGCTTTCCATTGCTACCTCGTTAAAAACCTTGCTAGAAAAACCCAATTAGGACAAAAACTGGACAAGTGCAGCACATACGTTCAGTATAGGTGATGTTCATCAGCAATAATATCTCTTGAGGTGTGCCAAATTCTAGTTTCTTGGCAACTTTTCTCCATCCTGATTCTCCAACTCATATGAACCTTTCCTAATGACAACTGAAACACGGTAGGGGCCTTCCCATGTTGGACCTAGCTTCCCTGTGTTGAGTTCCCGGGTGTTTTGAGTTACTTTCCTTAGAACCAAGTCTCCCACTTTGAAATAACAAAAAATTGGCTCTTCGATTATAATATCCTTCTATTCTCTGCTTTTGGTTTGCCATTCTATATGCGCCAAGTCCTTGCGCTCATCGAGTAGCTCCAAGTTGACTAACATTGCTTCATTTTTTGTCTCTTCACTTGCCTGGAAATATCTCAAGGTAGGATTCCCTACTTCCACCGGGATTAAGGCTTCTGCTCTGTACACAAGGAAGAAAGGAGTTTCTCTTATGCTCGATTTGACCACTGTTCGATACGCCCATAGCACTCCAGGTATAATCACTTTGTTCGTTGATTCTACTTAACCATTTGCGCTCAAATGATAGGGCAAATATGTCATTCTTTTGATTTTCAAGTCTTCAAGGAACTTTGTGATCTTTGCGCCTATAAATGGTGGCCCGTTATCGCAGGCTATCTCTTTTGGTATTCCAAATATGCAAATTATGTTCTCCCATAAGAAATACACCACTTCACATTCGCCGATGTTCTGATAAGAACCTGCTTCAACCTAGTTAGAAAAATAGTTAGTCAAAATCAAAAGAAATCTTACCTTATCAGGGGCCAGCGGCAGTGGTGACACTATTCGCATTGGTAGTATTCAGCTCTTACCAATTTAAGTACCAAGGAGTCGGCACCCGAATGATTTCCACATATTCCTTCGTGGACTTCTCGCATAACATAATTAGCTTCGGAAGCTCCCAAGCATCGAGCCAACGGCCCTTGGCAAGATTTCTTGTACAGGTTAACCTCCTTTGAAGCTATATCGTGCTGCTTTGGTGCGCATCGCCCGGGATGCCATGGGGTCTTCGGGCAACTTCCCGTGTTCAAGATAATCAATGATCTCATACATCCAGTCCCAGACCAAATTTGTTATATTCACCTCAGAGTAGCTATCTGCGTCCAGAACCGAGTACATGAGCTGTACTACCATCCAGAATCTGATCCCTTCATTTCCGTTGATGAACCAAGGTTAGCTAATGCATCTGCTTTTGCATTTCCTTCCCTAGGGATATGCGTGATTGACCACTCCCGGAACTGAGCAAGTAGAGCCTGAACCTTCAGTACGTATTGTTGCACGTGCTCCTCTTTGGTTTTGAAGAACCCGTAAAACTTATTTACCACCAGTTGCATCACGCCCAAACCTGGGGGCGAGACCGACACCCGGTGCCTCACTTAACCTAGCATATCAACTTGCGACAGAGGGACTCTGAACATACAATGTCATCATTGGCCATAGGGCCACATTGCAAGACAAGTTGTGAAACAAAATATAAAACTGAACAGATACTAGCTCTGGCTGAACATCAATATAAAGTTGGGACGACAAGGCTGTCATAACAACTATAGCTGACAAAACCAACAAAAATATATATACAAGGCCTGCAAGCCCAACATACTGCACTAATTGACAGGATGTGTCTACAAGCCTCTACTGATGGATGTACTGTGGTCGGAATAGGGCCCCGACCTACCGATAATATAGATACACAATAAGTACTCAAAATCCTAGATCCAGCAACTCCGAAGGACGTGGAGCTTACCAATCAAGCTGATCACAGACAGCACCTACGGAGGAGGTCTACCAGGCTGTCTATCCGAACCTGCATGCATGAAATTCAGCGTCCCCAAGAATGGGACGTCAGTAAGAAATAATGTACCAAGTATGTAAGACAACAGAACAACTGAAAGCTAAAACTAAACTGATAATATAATAACTGAAAGTAACAGGGAGTCAAAGATGATCTGGAGATATACCTACCTGCCGATACTGATTCAACTCTCACAATATAGTAAGTAAAATAGTTGTCCGGTCTAATAAGGCTCGGAACGTGCAACTGCTTTACCGTAGTAGGCTCGCTCATAGGTGCTCGGCCATACTAGGCTCTGTATCTCGGCCATTATGGGCTCTCTCATAGGCATTCAGGCATAGTAGGCTCGATATATAACTTACCATATGATCAGAGGTTGCCCAATAGGGGCCTGCCCATCGATTATTGCTTAATGGTGTGTGTGTATATATATACACACACACAGACACACACACACACCCTATGCTCTCTTGACTGGAAGAAAATAATACTTAACTGAATATAAAGTCCCGATAAGGGAGAATACTATAACTTATGTGAATAGGATAATGTACCTAAGTTTAGGAATATGAACTTCTCTTTATGTCTCGTTATCAAACTCATGTAGTTAGGGGATCATGCCAAAATGAAGAAAAAGTTTAGCCTTAACATACCTTATCACAATCTTTCCAATCAACAAGTTGAACTCGTCTCTTCACACCTTAATCTACAACAATGATAATAATAATATCATTAAGTTACGAAAGGTACAACTATCGCACAATGAACGACATGCTTATTTTGTATTAAAAACAGGCAGCATCTCCCCTATAATCCTTACTTCCTCCAAATTCAAGATAACACCAACAAGACAAGAACACAACAATAACAACATATACATTATTTTCCAACCTTATATCCACCACAAAATACTACAAAACAGCCCAACACACCATAATCTCTTCATACACAAAACAACCACCGTAGTAGTGTCAAACAGCCCGAAAATATTACGACAAACGACCAGCCCACCACCCTAAATTTATGTAGTGTTTCTCCACACCCTTTCCCCTCCAAAACTCCATAAAATAGTATCAAAACACGCAATCCAACAGCAACACGAAACAGTCCATAAAACGGTCGCTACAAGTGAATAACTCGAACTCACGACTTCCACTCACGGTCCCGTGAGTTCTTACAATTATAGAAAGACTTTCCATAAATCTCTATCAGAAAAAATGGATGAAAGATAGCAGTAAAATTACCTTATTTGTTGAATAACTCGGCTCCTATCTTGGTTCTTCAAACTCTAGGTTTTTCCTCCAACTAGAACTTGAAAAGGAGAAAAATTTCTGGGAGGAATTTTGTAGGGTTCAGGTCTGGTTATTATGCCCTATTATCAGTGTAATATATGAAGAAAATAGGTCGTTAAAAGGACTCTTTGGACGACCCAAACTTGCCCATTTTTGGACATATATAATCCTCTCATTTAAGCAAGTAGGTGACACACCTACTTGTCACCTAGCAGTCTACGCAGTCTCGTAAAAATCCATATATCTGTCTACACCGATGTTATATTGACAAACGGTTTAATGAGTTAGAAAATAGACTCATAGATATTCAATTTTATGGGTGGAAAACCCCTTTTTTCGTAAATCTAAGTATATTGGGAGAAAATTGCAGTTACATTTGACCCAAATTTCAGTAAAACTTATGAATATACGTGATGACTTTCATCGACTTTTGTTCCATAACTCGCCTAACTTCAAAACCTAACACACGACTATCATATGAAAAACATAACTCATAAAATAACCTCCTTATCATGTTAATAACCCTAGTATCACCCCAAGGGTACGGATTATATCATTCCCAACTTGTCGACTTTCGACGAAACATTATTTTCTTCAATTCCTCAGCTTCTGAACCTTCCAACCCTCTTTGTACTTGTTGTTCATGATCCTCAATATTTGTAACCTCCGCGGTAACATGATGACTTACTTTATATACTTCCGAATATGATCTCATTTTTTGTCTTACATTAGTTTGCTTATGACACACTTTTACGTACGAAAATGTGGGGTGTAACATCATTCCCCCCTTAGGAACATTCGTCCTCGAATGCTTACTCTTAGAGACTTGGGAAAATTTTGCCAAAGTCTCCTCCTTACACTAGGCTAAAACCAACCATCCAGCCAGAAAACATACTATACATGCCACACATGGCCAAGGTCTATAAATAGCAACACTTGGCCTCACATGTCCATCAATCATAAATACTGAAGGTCAAAAATAAGAGCTTACCTAATGACCTACTGGCCTGAATAGAGCTGTGCTGAAGTATCCCATCTCGAGCCATATATTCAGTTTGAAATAAGTGGGGATATTTAGACTTCATTTCTTCCTCCGCTTCCCACGTCATCTCTTCCACGTTCTTGCTTCTCCATAAAACTTTCACGGAGTCTACCTCCTTATTTCATAGCTTGCAGATTTGTCGGTCTAGGATTGCAACTGGAACTTCCTCATACGATAAGTCCTCCGTAATCTGTACATCATTAGTGGTTGCTACTTGGGTAGGATCGATCGATGTCGAGGGCTAAGCTTGCCTTTCTTCCCAAACCTCATCACGCCCTTCATAGGTGATACCTTTAAGAACACCCAATCATCAATCCTGAACTCTAAGTCTCGTCGCCGCACGTCAGAATATGAATTCTGACAACTCTGGGATGTGAACAGTCGCTCCTCGATAAGCTTTGCCTTCTCAATGAATGTAAATTGTGATGACTTTCATCGACATTTGTTCCACAACACGCCTGACTTTAAAACCTAACAAAGGACTATCATACAACTAATATAACTCATAACATAACTTCCTTATCATGTTAAGAACCCTAGTATCACACCAGGGGTAACATTCCCAACTTGTCGATTTTCGACGAAACATTATTTTCTTCAATTCCTTAGATTTTGAACCTTCCAACCCTCTTTGTACTTGTTGTTCATGATCCTCAATATTTGTAACCTCCGAGGTAACATGATAACTTACTTTATATACTTCCAAAGATGATCTCATTTTTGTTCTTACATTAGTTTGCTTACAACGCACTTTTACGTACGAAAATGTGGGGTGTAAAAAGATAAGAGTCGTATTTGATCTCTATGACCTTGGAATCTAGTCCCCGGGACAATTCGAGACTTTCAATCAAAGCTTCATACTCTGCTTCGTTGTTAGTCAAAGAGATCGTTCTTATGGCCTGCCTTAGGGTTTCTACCATAGGCATGGTTAATACTGTGCTAAGCCCAAACACCTTTACGTTGGAAAATCCAACCGTGAATAAGGTCCGAACTCCCAATGTCGATTTTGACACCATCGCTGCTTCTTTGGTTTCAAGAGGCAACAATCCCGGATTGAAATCGGCCACAAAGTCGGCCAAAACATGTGACTTAATCGCAGTCCTAGGCTTATATTCTATGTCAAATTCACTCATTTCGATGGTCCATTTGGCCAACCTACCCGAGAGTTTGGGTTTATAAAGGATATTCCACAAGGGAAAGGTGGTCACCACTACTATCGCATGACATTGGAAGTAAGGCCTCATCTTCTGAGCGGCGACTACAAGAGTTAAGGCCTACTTCTCCAAATGCGAGTAACGAGTTTCTGCTCCCGTTAAAATTCTACTAACGTAATAAATGGGAGATTGCGTACCTTCGTCCTCACGGACTAAAATGGCGCTTATCGCTACCTCTGAGACTGCTAGGTAGATTAACAATTTTTCACCTTCCTCCGGCTTTGATAGTAATTGAGGTCTTGATAAGTACCTTTTCAAATCCCTCAAAGCTTGTTGGAATTCCGGGGTCCATTGGAAGTTGTTCTTCTTTTGAGCAGCGCGAAGAAATGGTGGCACTTCTCTGATGGCCTAGAAATGAACTTGCTCAAAGCGGTCAATCTCCCTATGAGCCTTTAAACCTGTTTTACGCTTGATAGCTGGTCCGAGATGTCCTTGATGGATTTGATCTTACTGGGGTTTACCTAAATTCCCCTATGTGACACCAGAAATCCTAGGAACTTGCCGGAGCTAACCCCGAAGGTGCACTTCTCAGGGTTAAGCTTCATGTTATGCTTCCTCAAGATGTCAAAAGTTTCTTGCAAATGCTTAAGATGATCACCTGCATTCAAAGACTTAACAAGCACATAAACTTTCATGGTTTTCCCTTTTTTTTTTTCAAACATCTTGTTTACGAGCCGTTAGTAAGTGGCTCCAGCGTTATTTAGCCCAGAGGGCATCACATTATAGCAATATGTGCCAAAATTCGTTATGAACGAAGTTTTTCCTAATCCTTCTGGTTCATCTTAATTTGGTTGTACCCGGAATAAGCATCGAGGAAACTCATTAGCTCGTGCTCGACCATTGCATCAATTATTTGATCGATGTTTGGCAATAGGAACGAGTCCTTTGGGCATGCCTTATTCAAGTCCTTATAGTCTATGCACATACAAAATTTATTGTTCTTCTTAGGAATTACTACCACATTAGCTAGCCAGTCTGGATACTTTACCTCTCGAATCGAACCGATATCGAGTAAGAGAGTTACCTCTTCCTTGATGAATTTATTTCTGGCCTCGGCAATAGGGCGTTTCTTTTGTCTTACCGGAGGAATGTTAGGATCCAAGCTTAGCTTGTGCACGGCCACTTCCGTCGGGATACCTGTCATATCCGTATGCGAGACTGGTCTACTTGGGCCTCAAAATTGTGTGTGTTTTTAACATCAGTATCTGCCTTTTTTGTGATTTTTGCTAAGAACAAATAATCAAAATACGTTAATAAAAGAGGCAAGGATCAACTTAATTACACGACTGTCTAGGTCCCACGGTGTGCACCAAACAGTTTGCCCGTAAAACGGTACTGTTGAATTTATACGTGATTTTTAGACAATTGAATTAATTTGATCCTAAAATAATAGGAGAATTGAATAAATATGCAATGCTTAGCCTTGAGATGAAGATGAAATAGCAGAAACAGTAATTCCGGGAGCAAGGCTTCTGGGCGCAATAGTAATGAAATCAAAAAAGCAAGAAGATAAGATTGTATAAAGTTTTGAATAAATTATAGTGTAAGTTTGCTAGAAAATTCGTGTCTTTTACAATGATAACGGAGCTCACTATTTATAGCTGCACCTAGGGAACAAGGTCCTAGGATCATGCCTTTGTTAAATGTCAATTATGAGGGCCATTGAATAATGTGTAACGGTGGACATGAATGACAAATTCTTTATAACGGGTAGTGTATTAAATGATGTAGAATATTCTCCATTAAATGCTACTGGGTGGTAGGAATTTATTGCATCTTTATGAGCATCATGCTTTCGGGTAACGGATGGAACAGTTATCTTTGGTTTTAGCTATTCTCTGTCTTTGGCTCCACGTATCGCTCCCTTATGTAATCACTTAACATAGCATATTTTACCCAACGCAGTAATAATCTTATTAGAACAATTACTCAGGCTTATGGTTTCATTTCATGAAGCGAACTGGGATTATCTACTTCTGGAATAAGAATTAAACAACTACTTGTGAAGAATCTGTTCATGATCATCTTTAAATAAATCTGAAAAGTATTGAACTGCTTCCTTCGCAATCTCCTCCTCCCCGTTTATCCACTGACCATTTGAATTCTTAATTCTCTGTATGGTGAGTCTCCTCCTTCTATCGTTAATAAAAGCATGAAAGTACTTTGTGTTTGAAACCCCATCCTCTAACCAGTTAATATTCGTCTTTGTCTAAAAAGAGCTTGCTCACATTTCAGCCATTTGGTGATGATATAATAGAATAGAAGTTCTTTTATACTATTACTTTAAAGAAGTTAAACTCAATAATAATAATAGCCGATAAGATCAAAAGATTATTATTCCAGCGGAGGTATATCAGGGATTGAACTTTATGAATCCAGGATACGGAATTCTATGCAAAAAAACATGAAACCCAGGTTCCTTGTTGTGTTCATTTTCTAATATCAGCTTAACGTTGTTAGAAAAAAAAAAATTAGATGAAAAGGGGTTGACTGTTAGCCTATAGCAAGGAGTATATGGGTTACATCGGTAACCTTGGCTGGAATCTGGAAATTCCAAGGGTTTAAATTATAGATGGATACTGTAAATTAGAATATTTCCAAAATCAATCTAATTTATAGTATGTTTAGCCAAACTTCTAAAATCAATTAATTTTTAAAAAGAATTTTTTTTTAAAAAAAATATTTTTAGTGAGAAATAGTTTGTGTTTGGCTAATTAATTTAAAAATCACTGTTGACGGTAATTAGTCTTTAACCAAGCTTTTAAAAAATATTATTTTTTAAGTTATTTTTCTTAAAAGAGCTTTTCGAAAAAATATTTTTGGAGAAGTCATTTTTCTGCTTCTCAAAAACATTAAAGTAAGTTTTTTTCCTTATAAAAGTTTGGTCAAACACCTTAACTTTAGAAAAAATATATTTTTAGCTCAAAAAAAAAAAAAGCTAACATGCTATTAATCTATTAAAGCAAATAATATATTTACATTATTTTTCAAGTTGTCATATCTTATGTGCTATAAACAGTTACCTCTTATTGCAGGTAACCCGTACACAAAATTACTTTAAACTCAAATTAAATTCCAATACAAACAGTAATAAGCCGTCTCCCAAACGGAAAAGAAATTCGACTAACCCTTATTTTCCTTTCTTTTATTATTATATAGTGGGTCTAATTTGTTAGGAAAGAAAGAACCTTTCCCTATCAAATTCAGGCTATAACTAAGTTCACTAAGCAAACTAATATAAGTACATAAGACGGGGTTGAAATCACTTTGTAAGTTTCCCAAATTAACTCTGACTCTGAAGATGGAGTGTGTTTTTGAATACCGCACCTTTTTGAGAATAATTATCAACAAATTTTGACCCACGATATGATAGTGAAAGTAGGTAAAATTATCGATGACGAATCTAACAATCTTCATCAGTTGGAAATGTTCGTTTATGTAACATTAAAAATTGACCATATTGGTTATGTGAGGATATTATTAGAGGAATCGTCGCGCGACAATGGGATGGTAGCTGCTAGTAAGTCATCCATGAAGTTGTTAAATAGAACGGAGGTTGATGAGAAATGTATGAATGATGACTGTGTGATCTGTTTTCAACAACTCGGGACAGAGAGGCAGTTATTGTGCATGCCTTGCTCACATTGTTGCCCTATTTCTCGTTAGGAGATGCCAACTACTGAATGTGACTCCTAGCTAGGAAAAGAAACATTAGTAGTTTAGTACCAATTAATGTTTGGACTTTATTTTAAACAAATAGTTGTATGATATTACTCCCTGCGTCTCAAATTATCTGTCATGATTTTTAAAAATAGTTATCTCAAATTATTTGTCATTTTAAAAGTTCAAAATTAAATTAAATTATTTTTTCCTATTCAACTCTTAACGTTAACTGTTCTTGAAGACTACAAATACCTCAATCATGAATAAATATTAACTGAAGGGAGATTACATCTTAAGACATAAATAAGGGTAAAACAGTCAGAAACCTCTCCTATTTAATATTTATTAATGGACGTATAAAAGACAAACATGACAAGATAATTTGAGACGGAGGGAGTGTATACGATTAAGGAAGCTGATACCTGAGTTGAACAGAGCAAATTTGAACAAGCCGTTGAAAATTCAAAGCTCGCTCACATTATGGCTTTCTCACATTGATATATTATGGTCTAAATTCATAATTCATATTACCAAAATTGTAAACTTGTTGAGTTATACTCGATGTCAAGTTAAGTTACACTGGAATAGACATTTTTTTGCCTAAAAGATGATTCTCTTTTTATAGTAATGTACTTTTCCCTTACTGTTTAATAGTAGAAGAAATGGGAATAGGAATCACCAATGACATGTGACCTAGCCATTTTTACCAGAACAAAGCAGCCATTTTCACTTGGCTGAACTGTTACAAAAAATGGCACAAAAGCCAAGTGGCTAGATGCCCAATAGATATTTAGATGAGCTAACCTAGAGTCAGTAGTTTGATAACAGATAGTGAGGGGTTTACATTCCTTAATACACACAAGAAACTTGTGGATTTGGAATTAATTTCTGTTTTGTTTATTGAACTAACATCTCTTCGCTTCTCTGATTTTCTGATTTTGAACACAGTTTAGATAGCAAGAGCTAACTAAGTGTATGAATAGGCTACAGAGTGAGTATTTCAGCATTGAACTAAACAAAAAGATCTATGCTACGAATGCCAATGCATTATTACATACTAGACAACAAAATTGGTAGATATATGTGAAATGTACAATGACAAAACCAAATTATGCTTATTCTCTCTGAGTCACCTTCCGCGAGGAGACTTTTGATAAGCTTGTAATGGAGATGCAGATGGTGTCATATTCAGGGGTGAGCGATGTCTCATAGGCGATACTGCCACCGGACTAGAAATACCCCTATGCTCGGAATGTGAGAGTTTGCTAGCACCTTTTGGAGATTGAAGCTCTTCAAGAGCAGCTAAAACCTCAGACATTCGAGGCCGGAGCTTGGGCTCATTGCTTAGACACTGCCAAGCAAGGTTAGCAGCTGTATATGCTCCTTTCTGAGGATACTGGCCCTCTAATTTGGTATCCATTATTCGAAACAACCTCCTCTTGTCACCCAAGTATGGCTTTGCCCAGTCTACAAGATTCTGCTCTACACCGACCTTTGTGTTGTCAACAGCACGTCGCCCTGATAACAGTTCAAGCAACACAACACCGAAACTGTATACATCACTTTTTGCTGTCAAACGACCTGTAAGATAGCACGATAATTAGTTACAAGATAATAGACAATGATATCACAAGCATCATTTGTTCAGTCGTGAGAGGATAATAATCATCATATTCACGAAACAGAGTTATGTTTATTCCTAATAAGAATTCAAGCGCTTTCTTCTTTGTGAAAATATACCGATTTCCTCAAAAAGTTGCGGACAAATAAGATTGGTAGGATATTTTTAAGCAGCGTCAGAGGAGTCTGGGTAAGAAGATGTATAGATCTATACATAGTTAACCTTTTCTCTATGTTCAAGTAAAGCAAAAGGCTATAACAAGAGTAGAGATAACATTGTTTTTTCTGGAAAAAAATATATATACAAACACATTCCCCCAATATATATCCTCTTCTCTAGCAATTAACGCCATAATTCCACCATGTTGCATTACCATCATATCTAAATTATGAAAAGTAAAGTAGATATAGCAAGATCTTATCACAGAAAAGTTAGTGCTTAAAATATTTTAATCCTAATTCCTGCATGATGGATCTCTAACCAAAAGGCCGTGCTATAAGTTCAATATAGCTAAACAGAGAGGTAATGTATTAACCTGTAGCAACATATTCTGGAGCAGCATAGCCTTGTGTACCCATTACTTGAGTGGATACATGAGTGCGATCACCGGTTGGCCCAGCTTTAGCCAAACCAAAATCAGACAGCTTTGCATTAAATTCCTGCAATCACAGAAACCAGACATGTCTTAAGCTTTGCAAGGCACCAGGAAAACTTATCCTAAGGAAAGGCGTATTTACAAATAGGGGGATCAGGGTCTGTACGTACTGCATCCAACAGAATATTTGAAGCCTTGAAATCCCGATATATGACTTGTTCTTTAGCATCATGAAGGAATGCAAGGCCTCTAGCAGCACCAATAGCCACCTTTATTCTTGTAGCCCAACTCAGAGGTTGAGGTCCTCCTGTTTAACAAAGATTAAGCTAAGAGTTACCACCAATTTGTAAATACACATATAATACAAGTTCCACTGGACAACTGAATTACATTTGGTCATGACAAGTGTTTAAAAACTATTAAAAGGTAAAACAGGGAAGCAAGCAGCAGATGAAATCACAGAAGTTTGATAAATCCAAAGCAAGGAGGAGGGAGAAAGCTGACATACTTCTAAACAAATGGTTCTCCAAGCTTCCTTTAGGCATGAACTCATACACCAATAGGTGGTTGTCACCGTCAATGCAATAGCCAATGAGTTTAACCAAATTTTGATGACGAAGTTGACCGAGGTAATTAACTTCAGTCTGCAAATTACTTGATATTAATTACAATGCAAATGAGAATAATAATTTTTTTAAGCAGGAATAGTGCATAGCGAACATACCAACCACTCCTTGTGACCTTGAAAACCTTCCGGCTTCAACTTCTTGACAGCAATCACCATTCCCGAACCAGGCTTTGCAGCAGTAAGATTATGCTCATCGATCCATCCTTTAAAAACATAACCAAATCCTCCTTCCCCAAGAAGACTGTCGGGTCTAAAATTCCTCGTTGCATTTTTCAATTCATTAAATGAGAAGGACTTCACATTAGGAGAAAATAATATTTCGCCTTCGGATCTTGGAGTAGGGAGGCTATCACAACTGCTTTTCCTTCCATAGGATGGAATACTTAGGCTTGATGGAACAGAAGAATTGCTGGTTTTGCTTGGAAATCTTGAGGCTTCAGAAGCTGGATGATAAAAGAGTAGGAAATGTCATTATTCATTCACAACAATCAATAAGCATTCTTGCAATAAAATTCTCCTTTTCAACACCTTGTGGTTAATTTTACGGGACAAGCCAAAGACTTTGCTATGTCATCAATTCCAGTTGACACTTTAAGTATGAAATTACTATGATGTGTTTTACAACATAAACATAAGAAAACTGGACACAAACAAGAAAAGCCTCCATTTTGATGGATGGAAATAAACTTGCAAGTAACTGTTTGCTGAGAAACATATTTGTTCGTGCATTTAAGCAGAAGAGAATGACCTCTAAACAATCTAATCATCTCTAGCTCAAAGAAAAATAAGGATGAGAAAGCAACTTGGCAACAGCAAACAGAGAGATTATAAAATTCAAATAAAAATTCTCAATCAGCATCCAAAACTCAAAAATTTCCCTACCAAACTATCTTGCAAAAGTCAAATAACTTGAAATAAATAAAAAGATCCATGCTTTTATGTACCAACATAAATTAACTTCCTGATCAAACCAAATGCATCAATAAAGAGGAGGAAAAAATAAAGCCCACACATCAGATTTCTGACAAGTAACAACTTAAACTCATGTCATACACTAATTGGAAGCAATCAAGATTACAGTTGACAAAGAACAAAGCAAAGAACTAAATCAAACCCATCATATAGCAGAAAAAAAAGATACCCAAAAACCAATCTTCAACTACTTTTATACCCCACAAAAAGAAGAAAAACAAAACAGGGATGCAATTAACTAACCTCAGAGACATAACAAGACTATTGGAAACAATTGAAAACAATCAAGAATTATCGCTGAAAAAGAGCAAAGCAAACAAAATCACACAAAAACCAATTTCTACTGCTTCTGTACACACGCGACAAGCAGGATTCAGTTCAATTCAATAAACTATGAAATATCAACTAAAAAGCAAGAAAACAGAAAAGGGTGAAGTACCTGAAGGGGTATTTGAGCTCAAAGTGGCCTCAACTCTAGCTGAGGAACCTATGCAATTCCCCATCAGAACAAAAAAATAACAACCCCACAAAATATCAAGCAAAAACTAGCCAAAATCAAGTCTTTACAGCAATATTTCTGCAAAAATATCAAATCTTGAACAACCCAAATACAGGATATTTTTTTAGGGTTGTACAAAATTTATGTCAGCTGAAAAGTTTGGTACGTTTTAGTTGAAAAAAATGAAAAGGGGTCACGTGAAACAACTAAAAATAGTACTTGAAGGCTTTTAGGTAGTAGCTAAATATAGAGGAATTAATTGAGGAAGTAGAAGGGAAGAGGTATAGAAATGGGGAAGTAGCTTCCTTTTTCCATTTCTCACTTGTTTCAATCTACTCGCTCTATTTTATCACATCATACATAAAACGACACAAATGTGTGTCCACATTATGATAACGTGGGGCGTCACTCAGTGTGTACCGCGTCAAATATTTTAGTTATATTTTATTTTATTACATGGAGCATGGCAAAATAGTAGAAGAAATAACTTGACAAAAGATTGAAGCACAAAATTTGACTCAATATGAGGACTATTAAGTTCAATCAAGATTCACAATCAAGAATACCAAAATGAAGATGTATTGGTTACACATTAATGCAAAATTCAACTACTAATCGCGCAACGCTTAGCCGATTTCAAAGATGCAAGAAGATGCTTTATTTGGCCGAATCTGACTCTGAGAAGATGCAAGAAGATACTTTATTTCAAAGATGCAAGAAGATGCAAAATTCAACTACCCTTTTGCTAGCTTCTTTATTATGCTAGTTCAACTATTGTTTCTACTTAAAATATCTGAATACCTGAAGTTCATAATTCAATTAAAGATAGGTAAAAGAGATAATGTTGTTTTAGAAAAAAGTAACTCTTTGATCTATCTTTGACTTGTCTTTTTAACATTCTTGATTTTGATATGTTTTTAGGAGCAGAGAAGGGATGAAACAAGCAATCAAATTCGTCTGGACGGATTGAGAAAGTCATATACTTGACGTACTTCCATCTTAAAGTATTGAAAAAAAGGCAGACCGCTTGGTCGAGTTTCAGAGGTGAGGCCATAAGAAAATATTATGAAAGAAAATTGCAATCGCATTCACTCACAAGACCATCGTGATCTTCGAGTTAACTTCCAAAAGTAATCTACTTGAATATCCAAGGTTTAGCCAAGGCTTAGCTCAGATCGCACTACTCGTCATATTTGATTTTATTTTAATTTAAAAAAATATAATGAAGAATTAATTTATCAAAACTTTATTAACAAAAAAACCCAAAATTTTATTAAATAAAGATCCTTCCTAAACCTAAAAGGAGAAATCTACATATAAATGAAATTAGAAAGCAAACAAAACCTAATGTGAATTGCAAGAATTTAATATTGTTACCCTCCTAAACCTAAAAGGAGATATTTAACACTCCAAAATATACGAAATTTCCTAGTTCATTAACAAAACAAAACCAAAAAAAAAAAAAGAAGCTAAACCTAAAAGGTAACTACTCCTAAATAGTAGGAAATCAATTAGAATAACTATTGCCAAATTATTAAGCAAAAAATTTAAATTACTATTTTATCTAATGTGGACTTATATTTTTAAAGGATAAAAAAAGCGAACGATATTTTGCTAAGGGCCTTCGTACTTTTAATATAGTATAGATAAATTTGCCCCCACCTACTGAGCATATCAAATCTATAGAATTTCAGAATTCTTATCTGGAATGACTTAAATAACCTCCTTATTTTTGCGTTTTTTCTTAATACTACTCCCTCTGTCTCAATTTATGTGGCGGAGTTAGAATTTCGAGCGTCAGGCAAAAAAAATTTCATCGCGATAGTTATATATGCCTTTTAGATATTTTAAACTATTAATTATTATAAATTAAAGTACTTTTTAGGTAGTTTTCAAATATATACCTTTTAGTCACGAAATACGAGTTTTATTACATAAATTGAGACAGAAAGAGTAATAAATTAAGAAAATGTTGAGAAGTGTAGAGGAAAATTTCTTCTTTCATTAAATAATTACTAGTATAGCACCCGTGCAATGCGCCAAGAATATATATTATGTTGTATAATCTAATTTATTTGATCACATTATATCACATGAATTAAATTTCAAGTTCTTTTTTTTATTCAGTAAAATATGTCTAATAAGAAATCTTATGAAATTAGAAAAGGATTCATATAGGCATCGAATAACTTTTCATTTCATCACCTTTTTTTATTACATAATCTATTATTTTATATTATTTTATTTTTTATTATGACGTTTTTCTCTCCTTTTAATAATATATAGATTATGTTCACCAGATATTTAAATTCTTGATCCCCATTAGTTATTTATTAGAGAAAAGGGTGGGGAAATTTAGGATAACCTAAATAGGTAAATTAATTTAGGTCAAACAAAGTACACTTATTAGATTCACTGTTCTTAGATATTATTCCAAATAATTGAAAAGCCTAATGTCAAGGATAAAACAGAAATGAGAAATATAGGACCAACAGCCCCACACGTTGGGGTATTAGAGCTCAAGAAAAATATTTGATAATCTATTTAGAGCCAAAAATAAAATAAACTTTCTGTTACCAAAATAGTTTATTTCATAGATTTAGGATGAGTGTCACTTATTGCTCTTGAGAAGATGAGACTTTCACGTAGAAATATACCAAAGAGATAATTGTGAGTAAAGCGTTCGAATTTCAAAATTCTACAAATTGTTGTTGGTGACTTGACTTCAATATGAAACGGTTATTAAACATACGAAAATCACAAGTTAGAAAACAATCTTTATATTTCTGCAAACAATTTTATACAACAATGAGCTTGGTGTCTACTTTCTTCGGTCCCTTTTTCTTTTGTTATATTTGGCTTTTGCATGGCTCTTAAGAAGATATTAATTAGAAGAATTCACTATATTAATCTCTCTTCACGTAGATTAGACAATTTAAAGAAAATAAAAAAGAAACATAATAGGACCAATAATAAATGTATCTATAGAACTAGACGGAGCGACTTCTCCATCTTTCATACACCGACCATTCTTAGTGTTAATGGGTAGCTTTAGGAAATAAAGATAATTTTTTTTTTTTTGTGAGGAAATTAAAGCACACAAACATGTGTGAGTGTGTAACTTGAGAGATAAATGGGAGCAATTGCGAGAAAGAAATGTGTTTATTGCCCTGGAAAATGACAGCAGAAAAGAACAAACATGGAGGTTGAGTTTAAACATATAATATGGTCCCAAAATATAATGGAATTTTGGAGGAGGATTAAATATTTGACCTAAAAACATGACAAAGGTGAGGTAAAGTTTATATTAAGCATTCAGCCGAATTTAATAGTTTTAATATTTGTCTTAAGAAATTTAATAAGTACATACAAATTATTAATTGACTAAAATCTTAAATTCGCAAGCTTTAAATATAGGCTCCACTTTTTTTAACATCATATAATTGGAGAAATAAGTGTGTTTTTGTCAACTCTCATTACTCCAAATATGAATCTCATTTTTTCATTGTTGGAATACCGAAGGAAAAAATTCCTATCGCTATTAACAAATAACAGAATTACCAACGAATTTAGCTAGCGTTTGGACATAAATTTGATTGAAACTTGAAAAAAAGAGTTTTGAAAAATAATTTTTGGAAATTTTGAAATTGTGTTTGGACATGCATTTTATTTGGAAAAAAAATAATTAAAGTTTTATGAGTAGAAAAAATTTTTTACCCAAAAACTACCCTAAACCAACTTTTGAGAACTTGAATTTTTTGAAAATTTTTTGTTCAAAAGCGGGTTATATTTCATAAACAAATAATATTTTCAATTTCTTTTTAAAAGAAAGTATCCAAAGTCTATGACCAAACGGGATGGGATCAGAGTGTCCATAAGTCAGGGGTAAAAGTAAAAGTGAGGAGTAAATGAAATTAGGGCTAGAAATGTCTTTGGAGGGCGTGGACAACATTTAACTAATTTATTTACAAGACGCTTTTTGCATAGGCAAGCAAAGCATATAATAAGATGTTCCATTTGCAGGTACCCACCAACGGATTTAAAATTATAATTTTGATTAATATAAAATCAATAAACTAGTGGGAGTTTAAAAACAAGTTTAGTTGACTGACAGTGAAAGTCCAGCAGTGTCTGAATCTGGCCAAGACAAATTTAATTCAAATCCACTTCAACCCCACACTTTCTTCTTGATGCAGCTTGCAGATTATTTTTCCCCCTTCACACTTCAATTGAATTTATTAAATTAAAGGGAAGCAGTCCTTTTAAATAAATCTAATGATTTTTTTAATTACTATTATCCTTATTGTTGTAGAAACTTCTTAGCCAGGGGTAGAAGTGAGAGGAAAATGATACTCATAGGTGAAAAATGTCATTTTCTTAAGGCAAGCATGCACAAAAGAAATTCCATTCACGTGGAGTATTTGACAGAGCAGATCTAAGTGAGTTTTCATATATATATATATAGTTATCAATAGCTTTTGTCTAAATATCATATATCTATTAAGAAAATTATTAAGTATTATAATATTAAACTGTAAATTTAATTATTATTATATATTAATTTGAGATTGTTTTAAAAATTTATAAATTTCAAATTTTGAATTGCCTCTAGTATTTAAGTAATATCAATTTATCGTATACAAAAATCTATAAACAAGTGGAAGTTAAAAAGTAAGTTTAAATAGTTGACTTACACTTGGTCCAGTTAGTCTAAAAATTCAAAACAACTCCTCCACTTCTGCCCCACGTTATATTCTCGACAAAACCTGCAAATCATTTTATCTATTAGTACTGTTATTTGTCATCTTAAAGATTAATCTAGCGTTTGGACATAAATTTTGTTAAAATTTTAAAACATAAGTTTTTTGAGATGAGATAGAAAATGATTTTTGAAAGATATAATTGTGTTTGAACATGTGTTTTACTTGAAAAAAATTTAAAATTTTCTGAGTAAATCTAAAACTGTTTTTGAGATTTGAAGACTTTATTTTCAAAATCTGTCAAAAATATTTAAAAGGTACAAGTAAATGGATATTTGAAAATAAAATTTGAAAACAAACTTCCAAATGTTATGATCAAGCGGGAGGATTTTACTATAAGATTGTTTTATTAAGCAATGAGAAAATGCAATGGAGTGATAATTGTGGAATTATGTCCTAAAACATGAGCATGTTGTGTTTGTGGTAGAGGTAGAGTTAGGATTTTAAGTTTATGGGTTCGGGATTTTAATCGTTTTAAGTTACTGCATTTTAAGTTAATAATTTACACATTCAATAAATTTTTTAAAATAAATAAAGAGTTCGAACCAAAGCTATCGAATACGGCCGAACCTATTCTCGAAACTCTATTTGTGGACAACATCAGCAGTGATGTAAGGTTATTCGAAGTGTCATTATCAGTGGAAGAAAAAATTTCCTATGTTTTCTCCAATCTCTTTTCCACCTAAATCATTATGATGCTTCTTTTTTTTTCCACTTCCCTTTTTCCCCCTTTTTTCACTTAATTACTTGTTTGAATTTGGGGCCATTGACCTTCTTGCTATGTTTTCATTAGTTTAAAAATTCTTTTATTTAGTTGTTACATAGGATTACTTGAGCTTTAGTTTTTTTGATAGTTGGACTGTAGATAATTCGAAACTATATTAAAAATGTTAGATTTTGAAACTATCAAAAAGAATATTTGGAAAATACAGTCACAAAAAAGTTTAATTGATTCAACAACTTGTTCAGAGTTTGTTCGAGTCATACAACGTTGTCGGATTGTTGTATCTTGAAGGGGACAAATCAAGAATATTACTATTGGACCAGTGAAGATGCTACCGCAGTAAACTTGAATCTTCGTAAAGAAAGCGACATATATATGCATCAATCTTGAGAATATTTATTTATTTATTTTTCTTCATCGTATTTTTTGACTGTGATTAATTGTATTTTCATAAACAAATAGTAAAAATGACATATAAGATAAAACAAACAGAGTACAGACGTGGTGAGGGGCTATTAGGGAACCTAATCTGTTTGCTTCTTTAACTTCCCATCATAGCATGGCGAGAATGATGCGAAAGAAATTGCGTCCAAAAGGAAAACATATAGCCAAGCGTTATAAAGTACAAATAAATAGAGTAATAATTTAACACGTATAAGTCGAATTTTTTCTGCATTCGCACTGATCCTTTCACACTAGAATAGACAAAGTTAGTTTCCTTGTTGACCAGATTTATTTTCTCGAATTTCTTAAATCTGCACAAGTGGACCATGTTATCACAATTCACAGGAAGATTCTTTTGGTGAGAGTTTCATATTAATTAAATTATAGGTGGCCATGTACAGTTATGTACTATCCTCGCAAAGTCATGGGAGCTTAGACTTTAGAAAATTAATGGAATGTCGCAAAGAAAAAGATAAAGAATTTCTAACAATAGATGATAAGGCTATGTTTTATTCTTATAGATTGGGGCGTACAATGAAATACGATAAATCGCACCAAATTAATAATTTACGTTAAATTGGAAAAAAAAAAAAATTGATTGTGGTTAAGTTTGATTTAATTTGGTATTGAAAAAATAAAATCTAACCATAATTGGTTTGGTTTTGTATTAACTAAAAAAATCAAACCGAAATCAAACCAACCCGACAGTAAATTTATACAAATTTTAAAATATTTTATACCTATAAATTATTTACTGTAATGTAATTTATAAATATTTCGTAAACTTTTTCACTGTTTTATCTTTTAACGTATTATTTCATGTTTGGACTTAACATTCTTGAATGGTAAATAAGTTTTATAGCTCATAAATATAGTAACTCAAATAAAGTTCAAATCAATACTAATGCTAACAAAAGAAATTCAATTCTTGAAAAATACATTATATAGTTGTATCTTACTAGGATTAAAGACATTTTGGAGCACAAGTTACATATTTTGTATTATGAAGACTTTACCAGGAAAAAACTCGAAACCCTGAACAAAGTCGAAAAATCCAAGAAAAACCGAGATTGAAAACCCGACTTTGTTGGTTTGCTTTGATTCATAGATATTAAAACCCGATATCATTGGTTTGGTTTGATAATTAGAAAATTCGAACAACCCAACATATGTACTCCCCTACTTCTAGAATATAGTAATGAGTTGTTTTTCGCAAAACAATTTCCAAAAATTTTCTAGAGCAAACACAATAATGTTTTTAAAGAAACAATACAAAGGAGAAAATAGTACAACAAGGTCTTGTTTGTCACTGTAAAAATTACGGACTCCATGTTTAGACACTGACATCAATATGTTTAACACTTGAAAAAAACCAAACAAATTGAAACAAAAACAAAATCCATGTCATAACTACCGTTTAAATGATAGAACAATACTTAACATTTGATAGCGAAAAACAAAATGTAATAAATCGTTTTCAACCTCTAAGAAAGTTCTATGGAAAAACTATTCCATGCTTCCCGTAGAAGAAACAAAGAAAAAGAAATTAGGAAGAAAAGTTTACACATTTTGTTTGATTGAAAGAAAAATGATTTTTCTCCAAGGAAAAGACCTACCTTTTGTTGACAATTAACTAATGTCCAAATCATCATTTTTACTAAAAGTCGTATGAACTAGTTTTCTCAGCAAGGGACAAATGATGGTTGATTGATGAATTACTCCATTATTTAATCTTCTTTTGTATTATTTCTTCTTTTTCCTTTTATTGTGTTGTTTACAAAAGAAAATATCATGATTCCCATCTTGATCGTTGTTCGCACTTCTCAGTCACACAGAAACGGAGCAAGTTAAAATAAAACAGTAATTGGCCCATGCAGGTCTCGAACCTGCGACCTTCGCGTTATTAGCACGACGCTCTAACCAACTGAGCTAATGGGCCGTTGCTTATGGGTTAACAATTTATTAATATCTTTTCTTCGTTGGCTCGTTCATAATCAACGGAGTACTGCTGCTGAACTGATATCACGTGCGAGAAAGACAGTAGGTTGGCCATGACTTTCTACTTTAAGCTGGAGCTTAGTGTGTAAAAATGGAAAAATCTTTTCGACTGAAATAATCTCACCTATTCATGTGCATAATCAATGTACATTTGGCTAAGTGAGACATCAACCATTATAAGTATTGTATTTATACAGTACTTATGATTGGAAAAGACAAACGTACTCTTATACTTAGCATATATTCGTAAGGAGTATATAATAACTACTTATGCAACAGATTTTGGATTGAAAACAAGCTTAATGATACATTGGTATGTTTATCTTCACGAAAGATATTTGGCTTGGGCCACATTCTAATACCATCATTAATGGTTGCTTGATCTATAAGTCGCTTTGTTTAACCTATTT
Source organism: Nicotiana obtusifolia (assembly GCA_002018475.1). NCBI lineage: Eukaryota > Viridiplantae > Streptophyta > Magnoliopsida > Solanales > Solanaceae > Nicotiana > Nicotiana obtusifolia. The sequence goes on along the minus strand of MCJB01048408.1, from coordinate 63,131 downwards.
CTCATTATTACCAAAAAGATGTAAAGTATCCATTTAGAACCTGAAGTATGGGATTTCAGGATTGCCTAAAGAATGCTACCTAATATAATAGTAATTGGCCTTGGTTTCTGCAGTCAAAACATTAGTAGTAATTTGTGGGAAATGAAAGCTTATTTATATTGTAGCCTTCTTAGCTTCATAAACATAGTTGATACCTTGAAAAGACATTGATGCCTAATATGGGGGCAAACAGGCGGGTCGGGTCGGATATGAGGGTCGAAATTGAGTTATACAAAAACGGATAAAATATTTGACCCAACTCATATTTAATATGGATAGAAAATGAGTTAATCGGCGGATAATATGATTATTTTTGCGAGAATTTCTAGTCTCTCAAACTTGAGGAACTCTTAATTTGAGTCTTTACAAATGTAAAAGTTAAACTCATTAGTTATCCATTTTTAAGTGGATCGTATGGTTGTTATTCATATTTGACATGTTTTTAGAAAAATCCTTATCCAACCCACTTTTCAGTAGATAATGTGGGTGGATAAATATTTTTTTTATCCATTTTGCCATCACGCCTAACCATTTGTTTCGTTTATTTATTTATTTATTTATTTGAAATCACCCCGGCTCCAAACTCATATCTCTGAGTGAGTTCTTTTTTAGATGTCACAAAATAAAAAGTGATAAGTTTACTCTTTGTTCCTCAATTAAAAGTGATTTTCATCCTTATAATATTTGGCTAAGCATATACGTCAAATAATGAGCAACAATACAAATTTAACATAACATATTGCTATTTAAATGCTTTAGCACTTAATAATTTGTTAAATTTTTAAAGATTCGAAGTTAGAGACATTAAAAGTACATCATATATTTTAATTGAAAAACTGTTATGGCAATTGGCTACTAAGAAAGATGTTTTATGGATTAAATGGGGGCATGAGGTTTATATGAAGTCATGTAGAAACATCTGGAAACATCACTCATCTCAGGATTATCGTTAGTACTGGAAGAAATTGAGGGATCTAAAGGAGAAGATGCCGCACTGGTACAACAAGGGCACCTTTAAGTTAACAGCTAATGGCATTTACTCAATGTCAAGTAGCTACATTGCAATGCTTGGAACAATGACTAGATTGAGAAAGGTAAAGCTGATTTGGAGTGGTGTGATGCTGCCTAGACAGAGATTGATTATTGTATTGGGTAAAATATACTATGACACGTGGCCGTCCAAAAAAAGGACACGTAAAATCCAAGACGAAGAATAGCCAAAGATCGAAGGCAACTGTTCCGTTTGTCACCGGAAAGAATAACGCTCATAAAGATGTGATAAATCCTGTTATTTAATAGAGAATATTCCATGGCATTAAGAGTAATTACCCGTCACAGGGAATTTGGCATATGTTCACCGTTACATCTTCATCAATGTCTCTCATAATTGACATTAAAAAAGGGCACGATCCTAGGACCTCCTTCATAGCTATAAATAGTGAGCTTAGTTATCATTGTAAAGGATACGAATTTTCTGGCAAATTTACGCTACATTTTATACAAAGCTCAATGCAATCTTATCTTCTTACTTTTTGATTTTGTTGTTGTTGTGCCCGGAAACCATGTTCTCAAAACTGTTGCTTCTACTGTTTCGTCTATATCCTAAGGCTAAGTATTGCTTAATTCTTCGATTATTTTATTATTTCAGGATCAAATTAATTCATTTGTCTAGAAATCACGTATAAATTCAACTGTAATGTTTCACGGGTAAACAGTTTGGCGCCCGCGTGGGGCCTAGACAGCTATATAATTAAATTGATCCTTGCCTTTTTTTTTTACTAATATGTTTTGATTATTTTGTCTTGGAAAAAATCATAAGAAATGGCAGATAACATTGTTAACAACATGCACAACCCCGAGATTCGAGGGGATTAGCCTCATTTCGAGGACTCAATCAGTGACACCCATAATGAGGGGAATGGCGCTATACTGGTGCATGACAAGCAATATCCTCGACATGTTCGGGAGACAACTCCTGATGATGCTGATGAGAAACATATCGTTGACGTGGTAAGGGTCTTGCAAGAGCAACAGGCGATCATTCTAGGCCACCTCACGCGACAGGATAGTGTTATGACGGAGTTGAAGAAGGTGTTGTCAGGAGCTTCAAATAATGCAAACAGACGAGATCCGATTCCTCCCAGGGTTCCCGTGAATCAAACAACGCAGAGGATCAACAACAACACTCCCAGGGGTGAAATTGGCTCCGATGGGGCAGGGGGAAGCGGATCCGGCCTCAACAACGAGAATGATCCTTTCAAGAATGAACTTTTACGGTTTATGAGGGAAGTGAACGCCCGCATAGACCAGATCTTGGGCGCGCCACTAGTGCTGAAAGGTCCGGACTCAAAAAAGTATACTCAATTGCCATACAAGCCAAGTACGGCACCAGAGTTAATCCCGAACTGGTTCAAAATGCCTGAAGTACCAAAGTATGACGGAACTTCAGATCCCCAGGAGCATATTACCACATATACAACGGTGGTAAAGGGAAATGATTTAGCTCCTCATGAAATTGAATCTGTGTTGCTAAAGAAATTTGGAGAAACCCTCACGTGAGAAGCCTTGATGCGGTATTCGCTGTTACCCGAGCATTTCATAGACTCCTTTGAAATGCCCGCGGATTCTTTCATCAAGGATCATGCCGGGGCTAGAAAAGTACAGGCCCGAAAGGCCGACATATTTAGGATTGCGCAAGGAGAGTCCGAGCTTCTAAGAGAGTTCGTTACCTGATTCCAGAAGGAGAGAATGTTGCTCCTGGCTATCCGGGATGAATGGGTGGCTGAAGCATTCACCAAGGGATTGAATCCGAGGAGTTCAGACGCTTCCCAGAAATTGAAGGAAAGCCTACTTGAGTTTCAAGCAACAACCTCGGCAGATGTCCATAACCGGTACGAATTAAAAATAAGGATCGAAGATGATCAGGTTGGTTTTCCATCGTTAACCAAAGGACGAGAAAATAACAAAGAAAAATCAATGATTATGACGCGGACAAACAGACTTCGAGGGGCCGGTTTTTTCCCTATGAACGGACCGAAGGCCGCAACAGAGGTTTTTGGACAGCGAACAAGGTCGTCTTTGACAAGAAGACTGATCGCGATCTGAACAATCAATCACAGCAGGATAAATAAGCGTCAGGGTCAAGGGATCCTTCTTACCCCAAGTTATCAGAATACAACTTCAATGTCAGTATAGTGGAGATGGTGTCGGTCATGAGAAACATCAAAGAAGCACGGTTCTCGAAACCGATGAGATCTGATCCCACCCAAAGGGATCCCAACTTGTAGTGTGAATACCACAGGACAAATGGCCACCAGACAGGGGACTATCGACACCTCCGGGAAGAAGTGGCAACATTATTGAAGAATGGTCACCTCAGAGAATTCTAGAGTAACCGAGCTAAGAACAATTATGGTCGTAACTTGGACAATGCGGAACCCTTGAAAGTAGGAGAAGATCCCCCGTGTCAAACAATCAACATGATTTTCGGAGGGAACGAGATTAACGGGGTTACCTTTTCAGCAACAAAGAAGATGAAAGTATCAATAACGCATAGCAAAAGGCTTCGGGAAGACAATATCACTTTTACGTAAGAGGACGCAGACGGATTGCTGCCACCACACAACGACGCACTAGTAATTTCTTTAATGTGCTAGATTTTAAGATTAAAAGTATTCTAGTAGATCCAGAAAGTTCGGCTAATATCATACAATGGAGGGTATTGGAGCAAGCTAAACTCACCGGAAGTATTATTCCGATCACAAAGTTCCTCGCCGGATTCAACCTCGCAAGTGTGACAACCCGGGAGAAATTTTATTACTCAGGAACGCTGAAGGAGTAATGAAAACAACTCTTTTCAAGTGGTAGATGGTGATATGGGATACAACATCATTCTGGGAAGGCCATGATTACACGAGATGAAAGTTGTACTATCAACGTAATCATCAATTGTTGAAGTTTCCAACGCCCAAAGGAATTAAGCAGATAAATGGTGATCAACCAGCAGCAAGGGAGATGAATACAATTTCGGTCTCCAATAGCAAAGGAAAGAAACACGTGGCATAGCAATCATAGGGACCGACACCTACTCCCAAACTAGATGAAGTTAGGCCGGGGCAGAGGCGTCGGAATATTATCAAGTGCCGAGATATTTCCAAGTTCCAGAAGAGACCGACTCAACAAAGTCCACAGCGGAAGAGCTAGACCAAATGGCATTGTTCAAAGAATTCCTAGAAAGGAAATTCCACTTGGGGACAAGACGACACCCAAAACTCATGTCCGACTTTATTAAATTCCTTAAATCTAACGCCGATATATTTGCATGGTCGCATGAGGATATGACAGGAATCCCGACAGAGGTAATCATACACAAGTTAAGCTTGGATCCCAACATTCCTCCGGTAAGACAAAAGAAACGCTCGATTCCTGAAGCCAGGAATAAATTCGTCAAAGAAGAGGTAAATCGCTTACTTAATATCGATTCGATCAGATAGATAAGATATCCAGACTAGCTAGCCAATGTAGTAGTCATTCCTAAGAAGAACAATAAGTTTCACATGTGTGTAGATTATAAATATCTTAACAATTTGTGCCCGAAAGACTCGTTCCCACTGTCGAACATCGATCAAATAATTGATGCCACGGCCAGACACGAGTTAATGAGTTTCCTCGATGCTTATTCTGGGTACAACCAAATTAAGATGAACCCGGAAGATCAGGAAAAAACTTCATTTATAATGAATTTTGGTATATATTGCTACAATGTGACGCCCTTCGGGTTGAAAAACGTTGGAGCCACTTATCAACGGAAATAAAGGGATCGGAATCCAGGGTAGTACAACTGATGAGCTCAGTCCTGGATACAGATGGTTACTATGAGGTAAATTTAACTTATCTGGTTTGGGACTGGAGAAATGAAATCATTAATTATCTCAAACACGGGAAGCGACCCTAAGACCCCAAAGTATCCCTGGCGTTGCGCGCCAAAGCAGCGATATAGCTTCAAGAAAGGCCAATTGTATAGAAAATCTTTTCAAGGCCCACTGGCTCGATGCTTAGGGGCATCCGAAGTTAACTATGTCATGAGAAAGGTTCACGAAGGGATATGCAGCAACCACTCCGGTGCAGATTCCTTAGTGCTGAAGTTGGTAAGGGTAGGATATTATTGGCTTGCATGGAACAAGACGCCAACGACTTCGTACGAAAATGTGATAAGTGTCAACGCTACGTACCACTGGTGCATCAATTGGCAGAACCCTTACATTCACTTTTGTCTCCGAAGCCGTTCATGAAATGGGGGATGGACATCGTCGTACCACTGCCACTGGCTCCCGAAAAGGTAAGATTTCTTTTAATTTTGACTGTCTATTTCTCTAAGTGGGTGGAAGCAGGTCCTAATCATAATATCGAAGAACGCAAAATGGTGGATTTCTTGTGGGAAAATATAATCTGCAGGTTCGGAATACAAAAGAGATAGCATGCGACAATGGGCCACAATTTATCGGTGCAAAAATTACAAAGTTCCTCCACGACTTAAAATAAAAAGGATCACATCTTTACCCTATCATCCAAGTGCAAACGGTCAAGCAGAGTCGACGAACAAAGTGATTATTCAAAATCTCAAGAAAAGATAACTGGCCCGAGGATTTATCTGGAGTTCTGTGGGCATACCGAACTACGGTCAAGTCGAGCATAAGGGAAACCCCCTTTTCCCTCATGTATGGTGCAGAAGCTTTAATCCCGGTGGAACTAGGGGAACCCACCTTGAGATATCTCCAGGCAGAAGAAGAATCAAACGATGAAGCAATGTTAGTCAACTTGGAACTGCTCAATAAACGTAGGGACTTGACGCGTGTAAGAATGGTAGATCAAAACCAGAGAATGGAGCGGTATTATAATCGAAGAACCAATCTCCATTATTTCAAAGTAGGAGACTTGGTCCTAAGGAAAGTAACTCAAAACACTCGGGAGCTCAACACGGGGAAGCTAGGTCCAACGTGGGAAGGCCCCTACCGGGTTTTAACTATCACCGGAAAAGGTTCATACGGGTTGGAAAACCAAAATGGAAAAAAGTTTCCCAGCAATTGGAATGTGGCACACCTCAAAAGATATTATTGCTAATGAACATTTACGATCAGAAAGTATGTGCTACACTATTTTTCTCTTCGTTCAGTTTTTGTCCCAATTGGGTTTTTCTAGCAAGATTTTTAACGAGGCAGCAACAGAAAGCATACTACGAAGACAGCAGCAATAAGACCTTTAATAGTAAGGCACACAAGCAAAGATCTACTCAGGGATGGTTAGATAATCTTTTGCTCTGTAGCAAATTTCCACCGGGAAGTTAAGTTTGCTATTGAGCAAAGGTTACCTGATAGTTCATGAGCACAAACCACCAGAGGGTTGTTGGATAGTCCTTCACTCGATAGCATAAATTCCTAAGGGGAAATAAAGTGTGTTACCAATATAAAGATTATCTAGCAATGCAATAGTGGAATCTTCAAAGATACAACACTTCCAGTGTTCCAATTCGCACACTTCGCATTCGAACACTGGGGGGGGGGGGGGGGG
>MCJB01048408.1:23332-56505 GCA_002018475.1 Nicotiana obtusifolia | reverse complement strand
GGGGGGGGGGGGGTGATGATATTAGGATACTGTAACAATGACTGCCACGTCAACTGGGAAACAAAAAAATCAAAAATATAATTGCATCATCGAGACTAGGGACTATGCGGCCAGCCCCATAGAAACAAGTTGTACAAGTTAGCCACAAGTTATGGGCAATTTGTTTTCAGCATAGCAAATGCTTATGTACTTCTTGAAAATAGAAGGAATAAAATTAAATCCTTTTGTTTTTATCTTGTTTCTTATCTGAACGATGAATTAACTTTATCATTTGAAAGTTAAACAACATAGCAAATGCTTATGTACTTCTTGAAAATAGAAGGAATAAAATTAAATCCTTTGGTTTTTATCTTGTTTCTTGTCTGAACGATGAATTAACTTTGTCATTTGAAAGTTAAACTAGTACTTCAAATGCTAGTGTCGTAATGAACATGAGACGTCCTCTTCAAGAGCACCGTAAACATAAGAGGGCCCTCTCTTATAAAAACCCTCACGTTAAAGGGTTGGTTCAGGAAGAATTTATTTCCGGAATCAAAATTCCTTCGGGAAAAAAATACACTCGAAGCCGTATACAAGAGGACGCAAAAAGTAAATTTATGAAAATACTTATCAAAGCCTTCACGAAAAAGGGCTGATGCCTAGAGCCAAAAATACTTTCGGGGAGAATACACCCAAGGCTTCACAAAATAGAAAATCTTGCACAAAGTTCTTAAGCTAAAGGAAGAAAATACAAAGATTAAAGACTTGCACGAATATTCAAACGAAAGGAAGACTCAAACAATACTGGAGAAAAAGATGTTTTTATTTACAAAAATATGTCAAAACTGCACAGGTACAAGAATTAGAAAAAGAAAAGAAAAGCTAAACTGCAATATCTCCGGAACCAGGAGGAAGAGAAGTGTCCGCACCCCAGGGGAGAAGTAGAAGGACCTACCGATGACTCAACATTTTCACCAGTTTGGCTTTCAGCATCATCATCCTCCGATTTTTCTTCAGTTCTCGAGAACTCGGAATTGGAACCAGAAGGACCAGGTGCATCAGACCTAGCTGGGAGTCCCCTTTTAGCAGCTAACTCAAGCTCACGGGCCTTAGCAATTTCCGCATCAAAATCAATGATACTAGCTTTGGCCTCTTCCAAGGTTTTTCTCCTCATGCTATACATAGCATAAGTTTTCTCAACAACGTGGGAAGCCGCTTGGTGCATAAATTCTTCTTTGAATTGGGTTACCTCGACAGAAAGGTTTTCCCAAGCGGACCTAGCATATTTAAGGCTAACATTAAGGTCATGGACGGTTGAACTAAAAAGCCTATTATGCTCGATAGTTTTCTTGTACTTATCTTCTAGCTGGGTGTGTTTCGCCCCCGTAGCAGCAAGCTCTTCAATTTTGGAGTTCAAGGCTGCCTCTAAGTTGATCACTCTTTCAGCTGAGACAGCCTCGCGTTCAGTTGCAGCAAGAACGACGTTATGGACTTCAGCCCATTTGGCCTTGGCTTTGTCAAATCTAACCCTCAGCAGGCCAATTTCTTGGCTAAGGATTATCACTTCTTGCTCACTTTGCCGCAAATGAGCCTCCAATACAACAGCCTCAGTAGCTTTGGCTTCCAGTTCTGAAAGGCAAACGAAATGTTGCTCATGCTTTACCAAAAGCTGATCCCATGCGAGGTAATCTCTTCTTTTTCACGAATCAAACTCTGAAGGACCTCGGAAGAAAGAAAGTTGGCCTACAAAGTAAGAAGGGTAAAATTCAAAATATGTTCATACCCAAAATAGAAGGAGTAATAAAGGAAGAAAGGAATGTACTGCTGCGACGTTGTGCATGGTGTTGTTTAAAAATCACACTCCCGAGAGTGCCTAAATATTTTCCTAGTTTTTCTCTGAAGCCAAAGGCTTCAAATACTTAGCAAGCTCCACCGGCGGGGATAGCAAGTTGCATCCGATAAAGACCGAAAGAGTGACATTCCTCCTCCTGGATCTTCGGAAGAGGCAACATAATTTTGACCCAAATTCTCATGAACTGGGGACAGTGGAAGAGGAACACCTTCTTCATAGTCAGGGGCCAGTTCTTTCCACAAGCGAGTCTGGGGCGTCGTAACGTCCAAGATCTTTTATACCCACCAATCCAAACATTCAATCACCGGTGGATCCATCAAGTTGCTGAAACAGGCGAAGGATAGAGCATCAATACGGCTATAGAAAAATATTTAGTAAAATGAAATACTAAACAAAGAGCTTACGAGTGCGGTTCCAAGCGGCCAGAAAGGATGGAGTTGTTGCCTGAATGATGTCGTTGGTGGAAGCTACAATGAACCATTCTATCCACCCATGGTCGTTGTTATCATCCATGCTAGACAATAAAGCATAGTGGCCACGCTTGCAGAGGCTTATCATTCCCCTGCGGAAGATTTTGGGAGAATAGAGATTCATCATATGAGCTAATGTTAGCTCCTCTCCAATCTCCTGGCACAAACGCGGAAGGCAAGCAACTATCCTCCACACAAAAGGACTTACTTGTGCCAAATACACTTGGTAGCGGAGGCAAAACTTCACAATCATGGAGCCAAGCTCTGCGCTCAAAGAGAACGCACCCAAAGTAAAGGATATGTGTAAAAATATGTAAAACCCTCCTTGGGTAGGGTGACTCGCTCCGATAGATCAGGAGCAATAATATCCAAGTCATGGCAGCGGCAGTCTTCTTTCACAGTAGGAACGCTAGAAGGACGTATGGAAGAACGATACCTACTGACAACCCATGTACGAGAGTTAGCAGTAGGGAATTTCTCTTCGAAATCTTCTGTGGTAATAAGACTTCTAGGGATGATGGAGCTCATTGTTGGAGGAGCAGATTCCTCGGCTTTATTCTTGCTCTTTGAAAAACTGGTACGCTTTGAGGAAGAAGCCATTGTATGGAAGAAGGAGAAAGTTTTTTGTTTGAAGAGAATTAGAGAAAATATGAAGAGCAAGATGCAAGTTAGATAAGGGAAGCTTGAAAAATTATGAAGTATAAGGGAGAAGGTTGATATGTATAAGTAACAGTTTTGGCGGCTAAAGTCATGGCCATGATTACCTCGATAATCGGCAAAAATTATGCTGAATCATGGAATGACACGTGTTCGGGGCATTAAATGCAGAGAGACATGCGTCTAATCAACCGTCAAAAGCCTTCAAAGGGAATTATAGTAATTCCCGCCAAAAGAGTGTTTCTACCAACTTTTCGGTAGCACAAAGTTATGTCACCGGAAAGAAGGGAGACTATCTGTATAGGATAAAATATGCTATGACACGTGGCCGTCTAAAAAAGAGACACGTGGAGCCCAAGACGGGGGGATGGCCAAAGACCGAAGACAACTGTTTCTTTTGTCACCGGAAAAAAAAACGCTCATAAAGATGTGATAAATGCTCTTCGTCCGGTAGCATATAATAGAGAATATTCTATGGCATTAAGAATAATTACCCATTACAGGGAATTTGACATTTATGTTCACCGTTACATCTTCATATATGTCCCTCATAATTGACATTAAAGAAGGGCACGATCCTAGGATCTCCTTCATAGCTATAAATAGTGAGCTCAGTTGTCATTGTAAAGGATACGAATTTTCTGGCAAACTTATGCTACATTCTGTACAAAGCTCGTTACAATCTTATCTTCTTACTTTTTGATTTCGTTGTTGTTGTGCTCGGAAACCCTGTTCTCAAAACCGTTGCTTCTGTTGTTTCGTCTATATCCTAAGTCTAAGTATTGAATAATTTTCTATTATTTTATTATTTCAGGATCAAGTTAATTCATTTGTCTAGAAACTACGTATAAATTTAATTGTATTATTTTACGAGTAAACAATCATGTGGCTAGCTTATCAAGATAAGCTTTTAACCAAAGAGAGACTACAAAGAGTACAAATACATATTAATGGGCATATTGGTTGTTGTTTGTGTAATATGGATGTTCCAGAAACTCATCAACATCTCTTTGGTGACTATAGATGGATGACTACTATAAGGGAGGCATTGGTCACTTGGAATGGCATTCATATCCCACTAAAGACTGCTAGAAGGAGTCTGCACTAGATCAAAAATAGGCATTAGAGGCAATTCCGGAAAGAAGTTGTAGCTGCAATGTTTGGAGCCATGATTTACTATACCTGGCAAGTTAGTAATTGAAGATTATTTAGGCAATTGAATGTAAATACTGAGTTCATTGTTGCCCCGATACGAAAAGAACTTAGAGAGAGGATTAACATGTTTACAAGTTCTAGGTGGTCTAGAACTCTAGATGCTCTTAGTTTAAACTCCTTCAGTTTCAATTTATGTGAATTTATTTGATTGGGTACGAAATTTAAGAAAAAATAGAAGACATTTGAACTTGTGGTATAAAATGAGGCACATATATTTTGTGTGACATAAATCATTGCATAAAGAAAGATTATTTACAAATATAGAAATGGGTCATTCTTTTTGCATGGATTAAAAAGAAAATAGTGTAGGAATTAAACCAAGAGTAGGAATCTTACTTTGTTTAGGATTTAATATTTACTAGTTTATTTAGTTCATGTATAGTTAGTTTTTGTTTACCAAAGTCATATTGGAATAGGTTTTTGATTTTGTAGTACTATAAATAGGGGTGCTACTACTTATTTTCTTGTGGAGAGATTCAAGAGTTTCTGAGTTCTGAAAAAGCCTCCTACCACATTCTCTCTCTAGTTTGATAAATATTTTAGATATAGCTTTGCCGAATTTTTTGATTATGCCTAAATTATTCTTTGGGGTATTTCAATCTTTTAAATTGGTATCAGAGCCTGTGTGAGATTCTGTCAGAATCGGTGGAGATCCTAAAAAATTATTGATATATTTACATGTTTTCCATGTTTTTAAGTTTGATGGCAAAAATAATTTTGAAGATTGGCAGCAATACATGATATAATTTTTTCAATGTTGTTGTATTATGGCCCATTATTGAAACAGGATTTGTGGAACCCCTAGAAGGTACAACATTTACAGGTGATGCAGCTAAGCAATTAGAGAAAAATAGATAATTAGATTATAAGGTACGATACTATCTCACTAGCAAGGTCGAATTGCGTGTATCTAATAAATTTTTGCATGAAAAATCAACAAAGGAGGCTTGAAAATTTTGGGAATTCACATCTACGTTCCGCCGAAATAAATAAAGTCAAATTGTAAGAACTAAGAAGACATAACGAATTGGCCCAAATGAGACAAATAGAGTCCGTTAAAGATTTCATTACAAGAACTACTGATATTGTCAACAGCATGAGGACCAATAGAAAAGTACTAGATGAAGTTAAAGTGGTTAAAAGAATATTGTGATCCTTGAGTATAAAATTTCACACGAATAACGCGATTATTGAGGCTACCAAAGATCTTAGAACTTTTACACTTGTTGATTTAGAAGGTGAATTGGTGACATATGAGATGTTCCTGACTCAAGACACATCCGAAACAGTGAGGAGGCATTGTAAGCAAAGGTGAATCAACCTAAAGCAAAAGAAGAGACAAGTTATCCTAAAGAAACAAATCAAAGAGGACAAAATTTCAGAGATAGAGGCCGTGGTAGCCTTCGAGGTCGTGGGAGAGGTAATTTTTCTTATCAACAAAGAAATAGTAACAATTTTTGGAAGGTGCAAGGTCATCAAAATTTTCAAAGACATGATAAATATAAGATTCAATTCTATAATTGTGGTAAATTTGGACATTATGAAAGCAAATATTGGTCTAATAAATCTGGTAATAAAGAAGTATATTCTATGGTGGCTGAAATAATGGGAATAAACAAAAGACTTTACTGTTTCTCTTTCGGGGTTGAAAAAAATAAAGGAAATGAATGGTTTATTGATTCAGGTTGCAGCAATCACACGAGTCAAAATAAGAAATTATTCACTGATTTGGATGAATCATTTAGAGGTACAGTGAGACCTGGTAATAATGCAACAGTGCCTGCTTTTGGAAAGGGAAAAATTCGCATTACTGTGAAAGATATTTCTATGTGCGGAGTCTTCATCATAATTTATTAAGCTTGGGGCAACTATCATAAAAGGGGTATGATTTGCGTTTTAAGTATATGATTGGCATAGTCAATGATGATAAATTTGAACTAATTACAAAGTTTAACATGAACAATAGTCATTTGTGTCCTACACGGTATAATTTTGGAAAAACTCCACAAGAGGTGTGGAATTGTAAGAACCAAATATTTCTCATCTAAAAGTATTTGGTTGTCTTGCTTATGCGCATGTTCCTGATGCTTGAGAAAGAAATTGGATAATAAAGCTGAAAAATATATTTGTATTGGTTATAGTCATGAGATAAAAGGTTACAAGTTGTTTAATCCAGATACAGGAAAAGTGATTATTAGCAGAGATGTTACTTTTGATGAGCAGATTTCCTGGGATTGGTTTAAGAAGGATTCTGAACCATCTAGGTCTCAACCAGTAATTCCAGTCATGGAGAAAGGAAGTTCTAGCAGACTTCAAGAGGACATGTAGTAGATCTTGTTCAAACGGAGACGTCCAGATTATGTTGTTGGTGATGATAATGATTTATCCGATGAAGATATTATAAATTTTGTTTTATTTGCAGATTGTGATCTAGTTACTTTCGAGGAAGCTGCTAAAGATGATCGATAGGTTCATGAATGAAGAAATTCATGTTATTGAGGAGAATAACATATGGGAATTGACTATTTTACCACCCTCAAAAAGACCAATTGGAGTCAAGTGGGTATACAAGACCAAGTTCAAACCAACTGGAGAAGTGGATCGCTTTAAGGCGAGATTAATTGTTAAATGATATAAGCAGAAGGCATGTATTGATTACTTTAAGGTATTTGCACTGTTGATACCCAATTTTGCCCTCATAATTATTCAAATATTTAGTAATTATCCCTTCAAATTATTTTGGGTGATTTAATCATCCAAATTTATTATTTATACCCACATGTATATTTTATAACATTTTATTTCATTTCATATAATTACATTTGTATTTTTGAGCTATTTACATAATTTTTGCAATAATAGTCTATATCCTATAAATAATTATGTTTATTATATTATTTACTCCAAAATAGTATTTTATATTTTTATAATGTTGAGTTACTATTTTCAAGTATTTTTCACAGCATAAATAATATTTTTACCATATATTAGACGTTTTAATAATTTATTTTTAATTAAATTTCGGTATTCTAAAAGCTGGCCAAAAATAGGCCAAATTCTAGACCAATTTAATGGCCCAAACACCCAAAATTCTTAGCCCAATTCCTCCAGCCCAAACCAAACAAACCCTTTTGTTAACCCGGTCGGTACCCGTTTTAAACGACCCGCTCCGCTCATCTTTTAATCCCGGCTATTGATCTCTCAAGATCAACGACCCTCGCTCACCCAACCCTTTGTAATTAACCAAACCCACCCGAAACCTTACCATTTTCCTTGAGACCGTTGCCCTAAAAACCCCTTATCCTCTCCTTCTCTCTAAGAGAAACCCTAGCGGCCTCCATTCAAATCTCAGTCCCTAAACCGATATCACATGGAAAATCTTCCATCTTCTCTTTCTTTTTTTGCACACGTGGTGGTTCTTACCATTTTCTCGACGTTACGGTGTTTGGTACTCAATTATTTATGGAAGTTGAATCATTGGGTGCTCGTTCAACTCGAATTTTGTACTATCTTCATGTTCTTGACTTGATACGTTCACTACCATGTTGTATGGGTTCGATTTAGTGAGATCTTTGACTATACTAGGGTTTGGCCGATTTTTCTCCTAAATTGATTCTAAATCAATTCTGCATGCTTTTCTTTCCTTAATTGTGTTTGATTAACTGTGTTTCCTTATTTGTTCGTTCAATGTTGTCACTATATAAACCTCATCCTCGTTCCGCTTCGAAGACTTAACTACTGTTACCACTATTGTTATTCTCTCAACTCTCATTCTTCTATACTTTCTGCACTCTTGGCTCTTGGCCGGCTGAAAGCGAAGATCGTCGAAATTCGACTAATTGACCTTTCTCAGTGTGAGCAATGCTCGAGGTTCATCTAAAATCCTTGAGAACTCTGGCGCACTGAAATTCTGGGTTTGCTTCTCTATTGATATTTGAAGTACTGCTGAAACTGATCTTCTTGTTTATTTGTTCATCAATTGGTAACTGGTAATTTCGTTGGTCGTCGCAGTTTCATCCTCTTTCGTTTGTGTTCATGCTCTATACACTTATGCCACTGAAATTTTTGTGAATCAATATGTTACTATGCCACCTCTATTTGCAGCCGTATTTGCTCTGAAGTTGTTCGTGACTTTGTAATTTTTCTAGCATGTGAACTTGCCTAAAATTCCAGCTCTGATATATGTGTTCAATATGAATTATTTTTGACTTTTTTTTAGGCTTGTTTAGCCTAGTGTGATTTTACCTTAATGCTTATATTTGCTACTTTCCATGAGCGTACTTCTCTATCTTATTCTAAACTCTTATGATAAACCAATTCATGCCCAGAGTGTGTTCTAATCTTTATTGAATCATTCATGTATAAATTGACATCTCCTAAAGCTGATACTTGATCATGTTGCCACATCAAGCATGCTTTCTTGCTACTTAATATGTGTTCTTTGATTTCTTATTTTCAATCCTTTGCTCTCTAATACTGCCTAAGACTTTAAGTTGAAATACCTAGCCTCTATCCTATATATGGTCAAGCCCCAGTACCTGCGTGTCCTATTAATCTAAAATTGATATATCATGAGTTCTGGTATTGTTTTGAACCCTTTGTGCCATAACTAATACTTAGCATGCTATGTTTCCCATGTTCAACTAAGTGATTGTTTGTCAATTTTATAGACCATGCTACCAGCTTGTTTGTTATGTTGTTTGTGATATATTTTCACTAGACTCTCATGCTAGAAACTCCCATGCGAAGACTGTTGTTTCGCTTGTCCCTGTCTGTGATTCTATTTAGATCCTCATGTTAAAATCTCATAGTTAAAATCCTTTAGGTTAATTCTGGACTATACTTTGTGATGGAGCTTTACCCGAAATAATTTATCACCCTATGATAGTTACTCTTTTTACTTTAATTTTACCTCTGAAAATACAAGAATGAACCGATCTTGTGTATACCTTGCGAATGCCTTATGTGATTTTGTCCACATGATTTGCTGAGAGTTGTTGTTTTAAGAATTCAAGTATATAGACTTCAAGTTTTCTCCATGTGTAGTCTGTTGTTTGTGTGGTTAAAATCGGCATTCAATTGGGTAAGTGAGTCACGCATTTGGGCTTGGTGTTGATTCATACATGTTAGGTTTGAGCACTAAACTCAGGTTACTTTAGTAAGCAGTATTTTGAGTCTGGTATCGTGCGGGGAGTAAGAAAATTGAAGACCTAGGGACATTCCTGGTTATTTTCGCATTAGGCTTGTAATTGCTTGATTGGGCTTGTATTTGTTCAGTCTATAATTTGTCATCTTGTATTCTTTCGTTTGGGCCTGCAATAACTTTAATAACAAACAGTTGGGGATTAATGAAAATGGGGGGATGGGATATTTTAATCCTCGCATGAAAGGGTAGAAACATGCCTACAAGATCTAAATGCTTCATTGGTTTAACATGCTCTATTTCTATGCGTTGTTAGATGGCATGTCTATAGGATATAAATATTTCATTTGCCACTTGCTCTACTAGTATGTGTTGTTAGATAGCATGCTTATAGGATCCCGTTGAATAATTAAGAGCTGTTTATATCGACACCTTCTGCAATTATGTGTCTCACCTAGAAAGCATGGCTATAGGACTGACTAAACAAACCTGCATTTAAAAATAGTTTCACCCCTCCCCCCCTAAATCTGACCATCTAAGAGCTCATGTCTATAGGATTTCAAAGTGTTTAATTAAGATTGCTGCTATTGTTGTCTGTATCCTGATGTTTCCTAGAAGATATACCTATAGGAATCGAATATCAATAACTACTTGCTTGGTTGTGTGATTGCAGTATGATTACCAGATGCGTGCCTATACATGTCTTCGCTCATCTAGATACCATGTCTATAGGGCTTTAATTGATCGATTACTTCTATTGTTTAATACACTACCACTAGATAACATGCCTATAGGAATAAGTATGATAACATTGAGTTCAAATACCAGCTATTAGAGAACCTACCTGCTAGTCACTTAGAAAACATGCCTATAAAATCAAACGCTGGAAATTCAGAGTTTTCAAACGGTTTTACTGCCCCATTGCGCAAATAACTTAGAAATCATGTCTACAGGTTTTACAATACCTGTAATCAGCAAATTCGATAGTCTAAACAGCAGCCTTGCCTGTAGGATATTTAAAACTGGGATCACATAGAAGCCATGTCTATAGGATCTAACGTCTTAATTCTGGAACTGTCTACTGCCTAATATAGAAATCTGCTCGCGTGCCTTTTCGTTTATGTGTGGAGGCTAACTTGAGTCATTTATTAATTTACGTGCAGTACTACATGTTTGAATGTGCGCCTAAATTTATCTTTTGGGCATCCTAAGAAAAGTCTAGAACCACCCAAATAGTAGGTCCAAAGCCTCCTGGACCTAGGCATGAGACAGGTAGTGCACGCATATGGCACTATTTAGAATTGAACTAGAGCGCTTTAGGTAAACAATTTTAATATAATAATTGGGTAGCAGGAGATGATAGTCTGTGCCCGCTGAATAATATGAGCAACTCCCTACCCTAAGGGAGTTGTGAAGTATTATTTATGTTGCACGGGATAATCTTTTAAGCTAAAAAACTTAGGACCCCCCCCTCCTCTTTATATGTTTATTGTTTGTGCTTTATTTCTTTGAATTTAGAATAATTATGGTTGTGTCCTGTAACCTCTAAAGACTGATCATATATATATATATATATATATATATATATATATATATATATATATATATATATATAGAGAGAGAGAGAGAGAGAGAGAGAGTTTAATTCTTTCACATGTGTGATTTTCTTTACATTTATTTACATAATAGTTGAACTTTTAAATTCCCTTCCTTCCTTCACTTATCCCCACATAGCGTGAATTTCGGTCGGGACCTACAGTTATGGACCTCGAAGAATACCTAACACCTTCTCTTCGAGGTAATCTGAGTCCATACCCGATCTTTGGTGACATAGACTAATTAAATAGAGTTATTTGCAAATAGGTGCCCTAACGCACCTCAAAATCGTTAGGTGGAGACTCTTCTCTTTAATACCCATTTGAAAGAGATGTCACACGTCGAAGCCCGCTTTCGAGAGAAAACTTCGCGCGACATGCACCTGTTGCTAGACTTGTTATTGTTCATTATTTCTCTAATTTCCAATAATTGTTGGGAAAATTATCAAATGGATGTGAAATCTGCTTTCTTAAATGGTGTTGAAGAAGTGTATGTTGAGCAGCCTGCTGATTATGTCAAAAGGGGTCAAGAAAATAAAGTTTACAGGTTGAAGAAGTCATTATGGATTGAAACAAGAACCTCGAGCTTGGTACACTCGTAGTGATTTTTATTTTATTGGACAAATGAATTTCAAAGATGTCCATATGAGCATACTTTATATATCAAATTCAAGCCTGGCGAAGAGATTCTCGTTGTGTGCTTATATGTGAATGGTTTAATTTTTACTGACAATAATCCTAAATTAATTTCTGAGTTTAGGGAGGCAATGATTAGCCAGTTTGAGATGACTGAGATGGGATTAATGTCTTATTTTCTTGGAATTGGGGTATTTCAATTAGATAGTGGAATATTGTCTCAGAAAAAAAATATGCTGGTGATATTCTGAAGAGATTTAATATGGATAGAGCTAAACCAATTTTGACTGCTGTTGAAGAAAAATTGAAGTTGGTTAGAGATGGTACTGGTGGCTTTGTTTCTGCTACATATTTTACAAAATTGGTAGGGAGTCTAAGGTACTTGACTTCTATCAGGCCTGATATTACTTATGTAGTTGGATTAATTAGCAAATTTATAGAGACTCCAGACAATCCCAATTACAAGCAGCAAAGAGAATTTCGAGATATATTCAAGGTACGCAAACAGATGGTATATTTTATCCAAAGACTAATGATAGTAGTCTCGTTGGATTTACAGACAGTGATTGGGCTGGTGATACGATACAAAGAAAAAGTACTTTTAGCTATGCTCAGGCGTATATTCTTGGTCTTCAAAAAGCAGCAAGTTGTTGCTTTATCAACAGCTAAAGCAGAGTTCATGGCTGTGACAAGTAGTGCTACATAAGCATTGTGGTTAAGAAGAATGCTTGGATTTCTTCAACACAAGCAAGACAATCCTACAATATTTTTTTGTGATAGCAAGTCTGCAATTGAGTTAACAAAGAATTCAGTTTTTCATGGGCGTAGAAAATACATTGACAACAATTTTCACTTTATTCGTGACTTGGTTCAAGACAAGGAGATAGTTATTGAGTATTGCAAGACTGAAGAGCAAGTTGCTGATGTTTTCACAATGCCACTAAAATTGGAGTTATTCATCAAGTTGAAGAAGATGTTGGGCATGATCAAGCTTGAAGCTCTTCGTTCAAGGGAGGCTATGTAGGAATTAAACCAAGAGTAGGAATCCTACTTTGTTTAGGATTTAATATTTACTAGTTTATTTAATTCATGTCTAGTTAGGTTCTTTTTTACGAAATTCATATTGGAATAGATTTTTGGTTTTGTAATATTATAAATACGGGTAGGGGTATTTAAAAACTTTAGTTCGGAATTTCGGTATTCGGTTTATCAATTGTGTATACCAAATACCGTACCAAAGTAGTTTGGTACGGTTCGGTATTTCTTATTTTGGTTCGGTACGGTTTCGGTTTGATACATTAACAGAATAGATGATATAAATGGAGTGTCCTGGATAACGGCTTTGGTGTGCTAATTATATAGATAATATCCCACATATTACTTTGATGACTGGGAAAATACGAGGAATGTAAGAAACAGGAAGCAATAAATAAAGAAAAACTCAGGCGGCAAAGCTGACCATATGCAAACGTATGCTAAATGAAATAAGCGGCAGAGCCGACCGAATGCAAGTATGTCAACACAAGATTAAAACATAAAATCTGACGGCAGAGCCGACCAGAAGTATTATTGATAACAAGAAATTAAAATATAGATATTAAAAAATTGAAACTTAAAAACTTATAGGGTATAGAGCTCTTAAGTGTTGAGAGGGTTTAGAGAGAGGAAATGTGTAGAGAGAATTCTGAAATTTGGGAGAAGGATTGAATGCCCTCTTCCGTGAGTGAGGGGGTCTATTTATAGGATTATAGATCGTGCTACAGTGAAAGTGTACAACATTTTGCTACAGTAAAAAATGCACAGTAATCTACAGTGATAAGTGCACAGTAAACTACAGTAACATTGCTACAGTACTTTCTGAAAAATTCTTTGCTGGCATCATATCTGATGTCAGCGGCAAATTGGTCCTGATTTTGACTTATTCTGGGTCATAGTCAGGGTCATCCTCTTCTTCTGATTGTTCTTTAGACGAACTGGATGAATGTTGATTGGGAACCTTTCCCTTGAGCTGTTGTAGAAGGTTTTCCATCTTCTGGATGTAGTCTTCTGCTGGTAGAGCCTGTTAACTTTGCTTGTACTAGCCTTCTCTGCTGCAAAAATGAAGTGTTTGCTACATCTGTAGGTAACAGAAATTTGGGGTTGCTAGAAAACCATTTTTCAACTGCTGGTAAGTAAGTTTTCGTGGCATCTCTCCATGCCTTGTACCACTTACAGTAGCCTTGAAGGGCTAACCAAGGAATACCTCTGAATCCTTCCCGTTTGTGAAAAACAAACTTCTGGGTGTATATGCATGGGATGTGGAATTTGAGGGAAAATTGGAGCAACTGTGGAATGTGCTGGTCTCCTTGAAATCTGGAACAGAAATACTCAAATCCTTCTTTCACTGGTGGAGGAAATATATCTGCCAAATAGCCGTAAAATAGGCCACCATTGGTGCAGAATCCATTGGGGAAAATCTACTAGCAAGTTTTTGCCCCAAAGGAGAAACTATAAGTGTTTGTTGGTATGGTTTTGAAAGGTCAGCGCATTAAACCACGCATCCCTATAATCATAATAACTGAAAAATTGGGGAGAAAATGGCTGGGAAAGTTTTTTGACTTTCATAGGGTGATCACCCCATTCCTTCGACGAGATGATTTTGTTTATCCACACTTTGGTATGGGTGATATAGGTTTGGGTTTTGTCCAAAAAAGGTTTAAACAGACAAGAGTGAGTGTCTGTAAGGATAAATTCATAGAACTTCTGGTTCTGAGCAGGAGTTTTCTGGAGAAAGTTGGATGTTGTGTCGAGCATCTTTTTGGCTACTACTAGAGGGTTAGAATCCCAAAGATGTGGCTCGGGTTGGACGAGTGAGTAAGTCATCTCATTCTTAATATATTGAGGTTCCCCCGAATAAGGACCTACTGAAGAAATTGGCTGAGGCACGGGTGAAAAAAGTGTCTGCTTAGGCGCAGAAGGCATCATGCCTGTGTAGTGGGGCTTTTGGCCACCACTTGTCTTTTAGTGGAGTTTTTTACCATCACTTCTTTCTTTGTGGTGCTTGTAGCAGCCATGGTTGACGTTGAAGGCGTGGTGCTTTTTGCAACCACAACTGAAGTAGACCTGACGGAACATATGGCGGCTGCTTCAAGGAGTTGCGCCATCGACTTTGCCACTTCCTCTTGGTCGAGAGGAGTCATGGGTGCTTTTTAAGTAAGGCCCATGAGTTGTATCCATTTTTCAAAATCTTTTTCCGTCCACTACGAAGCATGCGGCTGTGAAAATTAAATATCATCTTCAGAAGAGGGTTCTTCTTTGGCGATATCTGCCCATCTTCGAGGTCGGAAAATTGAAATTTTTTTGGTCGGAATCGACTGTGATGAGACCACCATTGGGATGCCTTTCATGGCATAGTCTGCAGGCGATCTACATTTTGGCTGGCTTGGTCCAGCTTCTGTTGTTTGCTGCTGTTTTGCAGTTGCTGTTGTTGTCTATTGTTGTTGAAGAACTGCTAAAATTGAAACAACTTTAGGCTGTTGTGTGGCAGCCTGCTGTTGTTGCTTTTCCTCCGGGGCTGGTAAGGTTAACCGTGGGGGCTTTGGTTTTTTAGGCATTTTATCTGCCTTGAAGGAATTCACGGGTTAGAAAATCAGGTATGAAATTTGAGCTTTCCTTTATATATTCAATATCAAAATTAAAAATTGATAAAATAGCTTGCCATCTGGCGAAAATATGTTTTGAAGAAATATTTTGCACATCTTTTTGTAAAACAGACTTAGCTGCCTTGCAGTCAATGTAAAGCAAAAACTTTCGGTTTAATAAATCTGATTGAAATTTTGATATGCTTAAAACAATTGCCAAAATTTCTTTTTAAATTGTTGGATAGTTCTATTGTGAGCTATTCCAGTGCTTTGATGTAAAAGCAATGATACTTTCTTTATCATTTTTAATTTATTTTAAGATACCACCATATCCTATGTCTGACGCATCTGTTTCTACAATTTTAAAAGAAGATGGATCGGGGAGACTTAGGAGAGGGAGATTTTTGACTTTCAACTTAAGCTGCTTGACAGCATTGGTTTGGGCATCTGTCCAAGGAACTGGAGGCTTTTTCAATCTGTCGTGAAGGGGCTTTAGTATAATGCTTAATCCTGAAATGAAATCACAAATATAGTTGACACAACCAACAAACCTTTGAAGTTGTGTCTTGTCCAGGATTTAATCTGGGAATTTGTCAGCAAACTGGAGAGTTCGCTAAATAGGAGTAAAAGTCCATTGTTGGATGTTATGACCAAGGAACCTAATGTTTGTCTGGAATAAGCTGTACTTAGTTCTAGACAGAGCTAATTCATTTTCTTTGATAGTATTAAATAAATAAATTGCCTAGATGTTAAAAATGTTGGTCGATGTTTGTTGAGAAAATCAAGACATTGTCTATATAAGTTATAACAAAACTGGAATATGGATTAAAAATATCATTCATTATCTTCTGAAATTCGGAAGGGGCGTTCTTTAATCCAAATGGCATCACGTTCCATTCGTACTGTCCGAAAGGTACTGTAAAAGCAGTTTTGTACCTGTCTTTTGGGTTGATTTGTACTTGCCAAAATCCAAATTTTAAATCAAATTTAGAGAAAATTGTGGCAGCATACTCTTTGTAATAAGTCTTTCTTGTTAGGAATAGGATACTTAATCCATCTAAGTGTTGCATTAAGAGGCTTATAGTTGATAATCAAGCGAGGGACTCCACGCTCGATTTCGGAGTTTTTGTTGACATAGAATGTCGCACAACTCCAGGGAGACTTTGAAGGGGAAATTATCTTCTTGTCTAAGAGATCATTGATCTCTTTTTGACAATGCATTGTAAGCTCGTGATTCATTTGAATGGGTCGAGCTTTAGTTGGGATGTTTTTCTCGTCAAAGTCAGGCTGGTAAGGAAGCCCAACAATGTGCCTTTTACGTTTCCAAAATGCCATTGGTAAATCGGAACAAAGCTCCTGTTGAATCTTAGCTACTAAGCATTTAATTTTAGAAGAAATTACAGAATCAGTTAACTGCTTCTGTATTTTTTGGAAAGTTACATCTTCTTTTAAAAACATAATTTATTTTTCTTTATTTTGCAAAGAATGTATGACTTCATAAGTTGGAGGCTTATGGAAAGGAAGAAGGACGTTGCTAGTGGGATAATCCACATGAATGCCTTTGTTCGTAACCAGGTATGGTTTGCAAAGTTGAATGGAAGGAATACCTAGGATTACTGCATTGCAAAGGTCTTTTGCTAAGAGAAATGGAGTCTGGATGAACCAGTTTGGTTCCTCTGGGGAGGTCGTGACATTTACAGAAGGAAATTTGTAAGTGATTTTAAGTTTTTCACCATTGGTGCCCTTAGGCGTTCCTTGGTTTTTGCGAAAAACTTGGTTGGTATGACACATTCTTGGATGCAGCTTCTGTCTGCTCCGGTGTCAAATAAAGTTATGCCAGTCCAAACAAAAGATTTACTGACGATGAGAGTTATCCTAACATGGTATTTCTGAATCCTTATAGAGGAAAGATGTCCTAATAAGGATTCTGTTTCATCATCGTCTTGGTCAGAGGTTGCAACTGCCTGTACAACCTCTTTGAGCTTTTGTGGCTCATTAGACAATTGTTGGAGGACAAGTCTATCAAGCTCTTGTCTTGCTTTTATTTCCCTAATTTCTTCTTTCAGGTGTGCTATCTCAAATTGAAGGTATGATATTGTCACCTTTGAGACCTTAGGACTATCAGAGGGAAACCTCTTCAAAATATAAGTAATATTGTAGGTATTGGTTACCTAGGGATGATTTTGAAGAGATGATGATGAGGGTGTTGAAGGCTTATTAAGTATTGTCTTAAGTTTTCCTAAACAATCCTTTTTTAAGTGTAGGATCTTGAAGATCACCAATTACTTCAAGAAGAAGATCTTGTTCTTTCGTGAGAACATTGATCTGAGGGAGATCATCTTGGTCAGACTCCCCTAAAGATGTAGTGGATGAATTTAAGTCATCTTCTAGGATGTTGTTAAATTGTTCGTCGTCGGACATTTCATTGTCTGTAATATCCGAAGATTCACTTAATTCAACAAGCAATTTCTCTATTTTGTTTAGAGTAGATTCGTCAAGTTGTAGGCTTTTGATCTTCTGAGAGACTTTGTAAAACTTGGCGATGTAGTCTGGCTTTCCATACTTGAAACATTTGCCAGTGAAAATAGAAGTCTTGCCATCTTTAGTAAAGGATTTGGAAGACTTATCTTTTGTGTAGGAAAGTTTCCTTTTCCTATTGGAATTGTATTTTCTAATATTGGAAGAATCAGGTTTAGAAGTTTTCTTCCTATGAGGTTTACTACCCCACGAAGGAAGACCAAATTGTTTGCAGAAACTTCCTAAGTCCCTACGTCTTTGTGCCCTATCTTTGGCAAGTTGCCTAAGCATTTTGTCTTGCCTACAGATTTTAAGAGCAACTTATTGAATCTGGCTAACTATCTGGCCATAGGTGATTTGATCTTAAGGAACAATATCACAGGAATATTGACTCTGAGATTCTTCTTTGACTAAATCTCCAAGGGACTTAGGCAAGCCATCTAGGAATTTCTCTTCCAATAAGGGAGATTCCCAGCTGGTCTTTCATAGATCCTGATCAAGAAGGAATCCTTATACCACCTAAAATCTGAAAGAATTTTGCACTTGGGGTTGTTAAGTATTTCATAGGATTTTTCTCTAAAGATACCTGGACGATCTACGAATGTTTTGATGGTTGTGTAAATCAACGTGTTGATAGAATCAGGAATTGTTTCACCATCCTTTAGGATTGGTTGTTCTAATTCATCTAATTTCACGGCTTGAAAATTTTGTTGTTTTTCCTCGTCGCTTAAATGGGTATCCCACCACCCCTTAAGTTGGCCTGTAAAACCAGCGACTAAGACATGAGTAGTGCTCTGGTCCGAACAATTGTGGGAGGTTTTGTAAGCAGTGGCCACCATGGTCATCTGTTGTAATTTGGCAAGAATATTATATTCGGAACAACCATCGATATTCCACTCATAGATATTATGAGCATTACAATTATTCTGCATAGTATTAGGTCTCTCTTCTAAGACCACATCAGGATGTGTATAGGGTAATAGAGTTTTTGAGGCTTTTGCTAGTTGGGAAATTCTGACTTAATAGGTGCCATTTCTAGAGAAGGCTTGTCTTCTAGAGAAATTTGTGAAAATTGTTCAGATTCATATCTGAATCAGTATCTCCTAGAGCTTAGAAGAGGAATCTTCCGTCTGTCGGACTGGAGTGTCCTGGATTGTTAAGGATTTTTCTATTTCCGCTATCCTCTGTTGCAGCTCAGAGAGTTTGGGAGAATCTATAGAGCGGTGCATAACAAGTTCTCTAGTATGGGTTCTAGGGATCTTGTATGGTTTAAATAAAGGAGTTGTAGGAGTAGAGGTTCCTGCTATTGGTTTCTTCAGAGAAGTTGAAGATGAGTTTGAAACCAAGTATTCTCCAAGAGTTTGTAAATACTTGTTAGTGTAATTATTTTGTTCAAAAATATTTTTAATATCTTTGCCAGTGATCGGCTCAGTGTTAGTTCTCTTTTTGAAAGGTGAGGCTGTAACTGAGTTGCTAGCAAAGCTTGTCGAAAACCCTTGTGACGGAGGAAGTTCGGAAATAGCTTCTTCGCTAGTGTAGGTTTTTCATATTTTTGAAACATTAATTGAGTTTGAAAAAGGGAAATCGATCTGGTTATAATCAGCATAAAATTTCAAACCATTCAAAGAAATTAATTTGTTGTTTAATGACATTTAGACTATCATAGAAAATTATTTAAATTTTCTTTCTTTCTTCTCCTTTGTATTTTTCTAAAAATCAAGTTCTTTTGAAAAGATTTTCAGGAGAGTAAAATTCCTTTTGGAGACTTTTTTTTTATCAATTTCAAGTTCTATCTCCAAAGCACCAACGATATTGTCATCTCCTAATTCGGCACCTAGTGACGTATAAGTTGGAGAATCTGGTCGGTTGTAGGTAGTGTCGGCAAAGAGAACCGTCTCTGGTTTTTCTACCTTATACCTAGCTTATGGAACTCTAGATTCGAAGTCAACTGTCTCGATTCTAGTGGGATATGAGGACTCTGAATGTCTAGCGGAATGAATTGATAGGATTTCAGACTGTGATGAGGGAGAGGAACTAATTCTTTGGCTAAGGGACCTCTGAAAGGAAATTAGCACAGATCTGGAAGGGAGTTGTTGGATCTGGGAAACTACCGTGTTTTGCGATTTTTTAGCAGGAGTGGCATCCTGCATAATCCAATTTTCAGGCAGAGAAACCTGATTCCAAGAAATTGGCTTAGCAATAGACAGATGAGATCTCTGCAGATCTGTCTGAAAGAGAACAGTTTCACCTTTGTGAGTAGTTCTCATAGCTCCAGTGTTAAAGGCAAAACTCATGGCCTTATACTGAATTCTGTAAATAATTGCTACTGGAAGAGAACCAGCTTTAGTCTTATAATTAGAAGTCTTAACATTAAGGGTCAAGGCATCTAAAATATTTCTATCTTTAAGAGAGACTGTGAAATTAGGGAAACAGTCGAAATAAATTGGACCATTGCAAAGACTGGTTTCAACCATTCCTAGTAATGAATCATTGAACTCAAGAAATCTAGAATCTCTAAGACAGAATAGAAGTGATGTGTCCAATCCTTCTCTGGATAAAGGCTTAGCGGCTATTTGTACTAAACCAAAATGGATGTAATTATATTTCTTCCTATATTTTTCCATAGATTTGATATTGAGAAGTTTGATTTCCTCATGGTCTGATTCCAGAGGAATAGTTTGCTCAATGGTAGACATGTGATTATTACTTGTCAAGCTCTATTTTTTAGACTTGTAAATTGTTGACTGGGGATGTTTGGGGATTTTTCAGTCGTCAATTGATTGCTGCAAATTAGAGAAACTAATCTCTTCTTTGAGCTTAAAATTGGAAGAAGAGGAGGAGGAAGAAGAAGAACTCGTAGATCTAGATGAGAGTGAGTGAAAGTAAGACATTTGAATGATTAAAAAGCTTCCTATCCTTGGCTTGAGAGACCAAGTGGTTTCATAAAGAAGTTATTCAAGTTCTTAACTCTACTGTATGTGGAAGAGTTAGATCTGGTGTTAAACTTCATAGATCTATAACTTTTAAGGCCTTGTAAGAGGTTTGTTCAGATTTTATCTTACGATAGTGCTTAGCGTTAGATATGGAGGGTAGATCTGTAAGTATATTAAGTCTTTTACTCAAAAGGGCTAATGTTTACGATTGTTCTACAAAGAATTACTTCTAAATGACCCAAAGGTTTTTAAACCATCTGCAAGCCTACCAGGTACATTTACAGGCATCACCTCGCCATAATCCTTGGGAACCACGCTTACAGTGCAGATCAAAAAGGATCTCAGTGCCATCTTCAAAGATTCTTCATATTACAAGCATATGTTTAACCATTTTATGGTAAAGAATCAGTAGATCTGCAGATCTATCATCAGATCTAACATCTTTACACTATAACAAGATAAAGTAAGAATAACTCTCAAATTTAACCATAAATGAAGAGATCTGTGAGTTTCAAACTAGATCTAGCAGTACCACATAACAATATATTAAAAACAAGAATATATATATACACACACACACACCAAAATTTCCTGATCGTGCAACTAACAAAAATCAAGGTATTACTCTTTAATAAAGCCTAGGTCTGCTTGAGCGCTAAGGTACTGCCCGTTAGTCTGCTTGAGAGCTAAGGGATTAGGGAATTAGGGGGCTTGGGATGTTGGGCTTAGGCTAGTTATTGGGTTGGAAAATAAAAATATAGTTGGGCTTGGACTTAAAGATTTCGATATTTCGGTATATCGAAATATCGAAATACTGTATTTTTGTACCGAAATACCAAATTAATTCGGTTCGGTTCGGTTCGGTTCAGTTCGGAATTCAATTTTTCGAATTTTATGCCCAATCCTAAATAGGGATGCTACTACTTATTTTCTTGTAGAGAGATTCAAGAGTTTCTTGAGTTCTGAAAAGGCTTCCTACCACGTTCTCTCTCTATTTTGATAAATTTCTCTTATATAGCCTTTGTTGAATTTTTGGCTCGTGCCTAAATTGTTCTTCGGGATATTTCAATCTTTTAAATAGGTCCATGTAAATTGAAACGGAAAGAGTAGTAAATTTTTATTTGTTATGGTAATATTCATAATTTATTACTAAAAATACTAAATGTACTTAATCATAAATCACAATGACAAAATTAGAATCTATCTATATTTGAGGGACTAAAAGTGCTAATGTCTCAAATAAAAAAGAAAAATATTTCCAATCGGGGTGCTATACTGCAATTCCAGTTTTTTGCCGTTAACGTGGGGTCAAATGTACGCGTCTACTCAGCCAATAACCTGTCACTCTGAAGTCACCTTAACCAATAATAACGTCCCACGTGTAATTACATACGTAGCAAACATTCCACGCGCCATATATAAACTCCGCTCAACAACTAATCACATTTTCTATTAAAAACCGGCAGTTAAAAAGAGAAACCGCGAAAACATACACAGCATTCGATTCGATTCACATCAACCTCTTTTCACTCTTTAGCCGGCGGCGGCGTATGATCATCGGAAAATACACCTGAGAAGTCCACGTGGCTACTTGGATTTGAGTTTTTCCGAAGACATTTTCAAAATGGAATCGCACGGCGCCGGTCTCCGCCGTGTCCTTGTCCTGGCCTTCTGTGTCGCCGGTATTTGGTCCGCTTATATTTACCAAGGCGTTCTTCAAGAGACTGTGTATAGCATTTCTCATCTCTTTCCTCTTTCTGTTTTTAAGCTTCGTTTGGTCACATGACTTGTTCATTTTTTTATGTCAGCGAATTTATGATTTTTTGTGCAAGTTTTTTTTAATTATACTATGAGAAAATTGACGTTTTATTCTCAATAGAATTGATCAAATTGGCAAAATTTGCATTTGCTAAATGTTAGAGTGTCTCATCTTATGTAACATACTTTATCTTATGTGACACACTTATATTTTTAATTTGTCCCAAAAAGAAGGACTACGCCACAAGTTTCAAAAGTCTTTGTTTTTCTAAACTATGTGCCTAGTCAAACACCATCACATAAATTGGAACGAAAGGAGTGTCATTTATGAAGTTTAACTTTGAGTATGGGGTATGTTACAAAATGACTAGAAATAATTTATGGAGTTATCCTTTCCTTTTATACTCTTAAAGGTTCAACTTCTAGTACAATGTGCTTGTGAGTTTGATGCAAATATTTGTGTGTTTTCCTTTTAACTTAGTTGTATAATGAGTTTGTGTTCATACTTTTATTTATTTGGTTAATTTTAATTTTTTATGTTTGGATTTTAGGTCAACGAAGCGGTTTGGTCCTAACAATGAGAGGTTTGAACACTTGGCATTCCTAAATCTTGCGCAAAATGTAGTTTGTTTGGTTTGGTCATTTATAAGTAAGTGTTTAGAGCATGTTCGATGATTCTCTGTCATAATGTGTACACGAGAACAAGCGCGAGTAGCATAATTGGTTAAGTAATTAATTATGGTTTTTCGTTGTAGTGATTAAGATTTGGTCTAATGGGAAGAGTGGTGGTGCTCCCTGGTGGAGTTATTGGAGTGCTGGTATTACAAATACCATTGGCCCCGCAATGGGGATTGAAGCGCTAAAGTACATTAGCTATCCTGCACAGGTATGCCCAATTCTTGTTTGTTGTTCGTATCCGGTGTCTGCTCAAAACTTTTTTCCTTGTATGTTTCAAGAGAAGGGCATAATTCTTTGAATTGTCTGGTTTTGAGGCTTCATGTGAAATTTGAACTGTATACTAGCGTTGTAGAGTCTCTTGAAGTATTCTAAGGATTGAGAGAATGCACGAGGCTTTGTTAATGTTCTAATTTATAGAAGTGGCTGATGAATTTATGTTAGTTGATGATACTTTGATGGTTGTTTCTTTTTTCATTTTTTCTTCAAATGAAATGTAATGAGGTCAATTCCCTTACAGGTCCTGGCAAAATCATCGAAAATGATTCCTGGTATGTCAGCAAGCAAGCATCTTTGCAACTTACATGAATGTTTGTTCTTTTAAGTATGATTTTGAGTATGTTGTCAATCAGGAGATAATGTCAGATATGATTTCTCTTTTTGTTGAAAGTGCCATGGAGTTTTTAGAGGTTCGTGGAAGGAAAAAGAAATAATAATATTATTTAATTTCTGATTAAAGCGCAAAGAGGGAGTATATGGGATGATTTAGGCAATTGAAAAAGGATTTAGAAGTAGGTAAACCGAAAAATGATTAGAGGTATGTTCTTTATCATTTAAAAACTGAATTTGCCAAAACAGTTCTAGAGTTATGTTATATGATCAGCCACTGCTTCGTTTTGATTCCGGGGAAAAATTGGAGATTCCAAGGAAGGGTAGCTCCGTTGGAGCTGCAAAAGGGGAAACTAGAGCATTCTATCAAGATACATGAGTTCAATTGGATCAAGGTGTTTGCATTGATACAGTTTTCAAGGGCTGACCATTAGGTGGAGACTAGCGTCAACTTAGATTTTGTATGGAGGCTGTGCAGGGGAATAGAATCATACTATTAGAAACGAGGGGACAAAATTGAAAACTTTTAGTTAGATTTCTCCATTCTTGCAAACTGAATTTTTTTTATCTCCTCTAATGATCTAAGTTTTCTTCAGTGAGAATTTGGAACTCAAACTTTGTGTCCATGAGATCAAACTTTATATTAGTGGAACTTCCTTTTTTTTTTTTACACTATTTGATTGCTTCTTGCTGCAGTAATGCTGATGGGAACACTAGTTTATGGCATAAGATACACAGTTCCGGAATATGTGTGCACTCTACTTGTTGCTGGTGGTGTATCAATGTTTGCTCTCTCAAAGGTAACATTTGAATTAAATCTTTAAAGACAATGGATAGCTTTTCTTCTTTCTTCCCCTTTTGCCTCTGACATGCTTGTAACTATTGGAGGAAGAGCAAAGATCATTTATGTGCAGTACCCCTTACTTTTTCTCTTGTACTTGACTTGATTTCAGACTAGCTCGAAAACCATTAGTAAATTGGCGCACCCAAATGCTCCACTTGGGTATGGGCTGTGCTTCCTAAACCTTGCCTTTGATGGTTTCACTAATGCTACTCAGGATTCAATTTCAGCAAGGTAATTTTCACTTACCGGTGATCCTATCTGTCCTTTTGTGCGTGATCTCCTTGAAGTTCTTCTGAGGAAATTTTTGTTTGGATTTATGCTCTTTAGCTTTTCCTTCTCACATCCTGAATAGTCAACATAAATGTTCTTTCACATCATGAATTCTTTTCTGATGCTGGGTAAAACACTACGTTATGGAATTGACTCTTGGTCAGTAGGTTTGTAGTTTCTCATGTTGAATACACTGTCTTAAAATCATCCAGATTTGAACTGAACTTTTACACCTCTACATACCAAAGAACCATAGAGAGTCTTCTCAACTATACCATTTATACCACTCTCAAGCTGGAACGAGGAGTAGTTCGGGGAGGAAAGATGTATTAATAAAGGCTAACAAATACTTTCTTTTTTATAAGTTTGTTCTTTCAAATACTTTACTGCAAGATCCTGTGTATTACCTCTTTTAATGTCCTCAATTTGTTTTAAAGCATGAATAGGGTAGAGTTAGTTGAATTACCTCCAATCAGATACTTTGTCTGGTATCCGACATCAGGTGGTTACTCAGAAAGGACACATTTCAATGGCTTAACCATAGAAACTTCATCCCTGAAACCACCTCATTCAGGAGCATAATTGATGAGAGAGGTGGAACTATTCAGATTTCGAATTAAAATTTGCTAAAGAGTCAGAGGGATTTGAACATAATTGCGTTCCATATTATGAGGATTTAACAAAATTTCATGCTAATAATCTTCACTGCATGCACAGCAAGAGAACTTCATCGTCGGACCACATACTTGGCTGTTATTTTCGCCTTTTCTCCTTAAATCTGCTGAGGGATAAGTATCAAATGTCACTGTTTAACATCACTCTGTTTCTTTTATTTAAGGAGTTGTCCTCTTTTAGAAATCATTCTCGTGTATGAAAAATCCAGCTCTTCGCTTGTATTTAATAGCTAAGTTGTCCAATTTTTCTCAGGTATCCTAAGACATCTGCTTGGGATATTATGTTTGGAATGAATTTATGGGGTACCCTTTACAATATGATGTTCATGTTTGGCTGGCCAACTGCCAGTGGTTATGAGGCAGTTCACTTCTGTAAGCAGCATCCAGAGGCAGCATGGGACATTCTACTTTACTGCCTATGCGGTGCTGTGGGACAGAACTTCATTTTCCTAACAATTAGTCGATTTGGCTCTCTGACCAACACAACCATCACTACAACACGCAAGTTTGTGAGCATAGTTGTATCTTCTGTTTTAAGTGGCAATCCACTGTCAGAAAAGCAATGGACAAGCGTTGTCATGGTGTTCTCAGGATTATCTTACCAGATTTACTTGAAGTGGAGGAAGTTGCAGAGAATGTCGAAGAAGAGGAAGCCCATGTAAATGTTATATCTTTATATATGAGGATACAGTTCTGTACTATTAGCCATCTTTCTCCTGCTGTAGTTCCAGTGTCCCAGGAGTGGTAACACTTTGATCATCGGACAATGTAATTCTGATACCGTGTTGAAGTGTGTAACCATCTCATCTAAAAGCTCAAGCTATTAGGAAGAACACACTTTTATTTACTTAATTATGTCTTCAACATTGTAAAATGAATTACTTTTGCCCATTTTTGTAATTGTTTCATACTAGCAATCAGAGAATAAACATCTCAGAAGCTGGTATAGCATCACATATAGTTTTATAGAACATATCAAAGGACTTCTCTCTTTTGTTTTTTTCCCTCTGTTTTCAATATTCTCTATAAACCTTGGGGAGGTGCCAATTTGTAAGTACACTGCTTATTCTGCATAATTCTTGGCTTGTGGTATGTCAAAAATTGGACATCACTCCTTATTCCAAGTCAAAAAGTAACTCATAATAATTCTTATTGAAGATTCCTACTTTTTTTGGGCCATGGTTTGGGCATCATGAACACATGTAATTACTATTATGTCCATCCACAGTGTGCACCAAAGAATTGATACTGGTCATTTAAGGCCATTCTAGTACTTTCCACTCAATGTTCAAGCCAAAAGAGGAAGGTAAGTGATTGCCAGTAGAATTCACACTTTAATTTGTACAGCCTTCCCTCCTCCTTTTACCACTGGCTTTTGCTTTTAGTAATGATAACAGTTGCCCACCACCACCAACTGCTGACCAATTTAAATAAGCAGCAGATTTCTCAGACCCCTCATTCCCCACAAGATTCCACCCCCATTTACAGATCTCTCTGCAGAGACAGCAGCAGCAGAAGGAATGGAAGAAGTCTCTTGTCTAAAGCCAGAGAGAGCAACAACCTTTATCTTTATGAGTAAGAACTCTTATCTCTTTCATGTTCTGTGCTTATAACAAGTTTTTGTGTAAAGATAACTGCTCATTTGCAGTCAGCATTACCTTTAACAGTATCACAGCAACGAGCAATCTTACTATCTCAGACAAGTAGAGCAGGAGAAGAGAAATGTCTGCACACACGAACCATAATGCATTCTCCAATCATATAAAGTATGTTTTACATTACATGTAGATCAGGCAAAGAAAAAAAGCTCTGAACAGCCTAGAAGCTTATTATATAACATCTAAACACACAAAAAATGAAAAGAAACTGACATAGAAGGCCAATTCAACTTGTTGATCCTCCTAGCTCTCTCTATGTGTTCTTCCTTCCTTTTTTTTTTGGTTTTTTTTTCTCTTTTCAATATTCTCTATAAACCTTGGCGAGGTGCCAATTTGTAAGTACAATGTTTGTTCTGTACAACTGGCTAATCAATAGCGGAAAACTTATGGAACATCGAATACCCCCATTCAGGTTCCATAACAAC
Source organism: Nicotiana obtusifolia (assembly GCA_002018475.1). Classification (NCBI taxonomy): domain Eukaryota; kingdom Viridiplantae; phylum Streptophyta; class Magnoliopsida; order Solanales; family Solanaceae; genus Nicotiana; species Nicotiana obtusifolia. The sequence goes on along the minus strand of MCJB01048408.1, from coordinate 28,975 downwards.
ACACAAAAGAATGAGGAACAATAAGAAAAGCACACTAGATACTGTGAGTATTAGGTCGGAAACTCCGAAAAGGATGCAGATCATCTGTCAGATCTCCAGAGAAAAAGCTAGAATGCCTCCATTGCATTCTAGGGTGCAGACCAGATCTTCCAAGGCCTCTCAAAAAAAACTCAGGTCGTAGTGACTGCAATCCAAACAAAAAGAACTCCAAAAAATTGAGTAGACTACATATAATAAAAACTGTTGATCAAAGTTATGGTGATTCTGCCCGCCGCAGAATCTGTGTAAGGTTTGATCAGTAAAGTTGGTTATAGACTATGGAGGAGGGCTCTTTTGCACGATGGAGGTTGTGTAAGATTTGTGCTTGGATACGGGGATGTGGACTCCACTCCAAGTGTTTTCAATAGGAACTGCCTCTCCTGCAAAAACAATAAATAAATAAATAAATAAATAAATAAATAAAAAGTTAATCTCAGTCTTGGCTCACACTTCACATAAAATAGGTAAGGTCAAAGAGAGAGGCATATGAAAATGAAATCATGCATCACAATTTACATGAAAAGAAAAGTCAATGTAAAAGGCATGTGGAGGATCACTAAACTAAATTTCAAAATAGTTTCCACATTACCAAAAATCAAGAAAGAACGTGACCGTAATCCAACCGATGAAAGTAGAAATTCTTCAGAGTTCCATTCTACGCATATGACGAAGAATTTTTTTTTAACCAAAACAGCTTACTGTTTGATTGGATTTATTATTTTACTTTTTAAATCTTCATAAGGGTTAAAATTTTAAGAGAGGAATTCTTTAATCAGTCTGCATTAAAGATAAGCACGTCTTTCGAAAATAAGGCAAACGAGCTAGAATAGAATTTGGATGTGAATCCTTATGGTTAAGGCAGACTAGAAAGGGAGATCAAGATTGTGAAAGAAGTGAAAGTGTAAGAGATAATGATGAGAAGCAGCTTATATTCCAAAATCAATTCTGTTGCAAGCTCCTTGAGCCGAAGGTCTATTGGAAACAGCTTCTCTACCTTCACAAAGGTAGGGATAAGGCTGCGTACACACTACCCTCCTCAGACCCCACTTCTGGGATTTCACTGGGTATGTTGTTGTTGTTGAATTCTGCTGCAAGCTTAAAATCGTTCACCAGCTCTTCTGGAAGTTAGGTTAATCAAGTGAAGGACCAGTAAACTTACTGGGTTTTAGCAAGAAATTCTGTTTACTAGTATATGTAAACTCACATAGATCAATACATAAAAGACAATCAGTAACCTCCAGAAACCTGATTTTTTTTTCCGACTATTTAGTACATAACAAGCAGAAATTGGCACGTATCTAAGATATTGCCTTCTGGCAAAGATTTGGGAGGTCTTAAAATCAGATAATTGCATTAAGTAGAAATACCAGACATCTTCAGTTTACTCGAAGATTTTGGGGGTTGCATGTCACACATATTTTCAGTCCAGCTCTGTTCCTTCTTCCTTTTTAGTGCTTTTTATTCTTTTTTGTTCTCTCAATAAACTGGATCTGACAACAGATGCATAGAATGATAATATATTTATAGATCTTCCTTTCTTTATATTGAATGAAACATGATACACAGCACTCCAGATAACAAGGATTCAGATTTCTGTTAAGGAGACACAAAATGGAAAAGAACAAAAATAAAACAAAAGAAGCATACTTTCTCTTGAGCTTTTGAACTAACCAACTGAGGCAAAAGTAAACTATGTTTTCAGTTGAATTGATTTGTCTATAGTTCACTATGGGCAATATTTGGTTGGAACATATTCACATTGTGCACCTCAAAAGCCTAGTCGTGTAGCACAGTTCAGTAAGAATCATTGCAGAACTGATAAATCGTTGTAAACACAGTGTCTTTTGTTGCTCCAATCCACCCGTATAATCTATCCTAATATCTCAATTAAGCAAAGGTATCCGTTCTTTTGATGGATTACCCATGCATAAAATAAAAGTCCAATTTGATCCATTATCTAAATGCACTGACGGTGAAGCTCTTTAGCAAAACATTTACATTGAACTGGTTTAATATTAACAAGGCATAGATTGCTTACACTTTCCGAAAACTTTGGGGTGGGAATTTCTGCAGCTAAAGATCTGAACAGTGGAGTTACTTGAAGAGGAGAAGTGAAATCTGTATCCAGAAATTCACATTCAGCTGTAGCTGGTCCATCATTCACTTTTTCTTCACCACGAACTGGCAAAGTATCTGAGACAATGCAATCACCACAAGTATCAGCATAAAGCAACTCCTATGGCTTTTAAACTAAAAGAAATATTTTGGAAGTTCTTAATTTAGATAATGCAATCACATCAGCGCACCTTGATCACTCAACTGAGAAGTTCGTAGTTCAGATTCAATATCCAGATGGTGTGCACACACCTCGGCTTGGCTTTCTTCTGTTTTATCGGCCAGTGCATGGGAGAGCAGAGTTGATCCAGTACTATACTCAGAGCTGCCAGCAGAATCTTCAGATAAAGCAGGTTGCCTGCACAACGACATTTTAGGCACAACGGCTAAGGGATAAGCTGAGCGTCGTTAGAAATGCAAGCTTGCATCGTCAATACCTCCAAGATGGTCGACTGCCTTCATTACTGCTCTTTGAATCTACTATCAGGTCCTTATAATCATCAGGTCCAAGATTCATCTCAGGGATCTGAAACTTGACCATATCACCTTCCTTTGTTTGATGAAGAAAATCTTGGAGTATCTAAAAATATATTCAAGCTTTTCCATTAGAGTTTCTGCAGATAAAGTGCAGATTTATTTTTACACCTACGAAACACAAGGGATAGGGCAGGATATTTGCAGAAATTTATTATTAGCAGCTCAAGCTGTCTTTGTCTTTATCATGTAGTTGAAGAGATGAACAACGGTTCTCCTATTTTTGCTCTAAGGAATGAATCATGAAACTAAAGTGTATTACACAATTATTTTGAATGGCGTGGACCAGAATAGAGAGAAAAAGAGCTTTACAGGTGTTATTGTTAATGATGGTTCCCCTTAAGTGTATCACCTGGTACATTAATTCTTTCCAAAAGCAGAAGTGTATTAACCATGCAAAGATCATAGACTTCACCTTCCAAGCATTTTCAAGGCTTTGATCTGTATTCTCTGTATTAACTTTCATAGCCAGTGAGCTTAGCAGCTCCGCTTGTTGCATCAAAGCTTGTACCTTTGGATCATCTTTCTTAAGGAATGTTCCTTGAGTTTTGTTGTCTTAAAAATCCAAAAACAGTGAGTTAGGTATGTGTTCAACTAAATAGATCAGACAGTTACTGTACTAGTACATGGTTATTTACCATTTTCAGTTGTCTGCTGATGAGATGCCAAGTTTTTCCCAGCGTTACGAAAGTTTTGAGCTAGTACTGCAAATGGACGTCTTAGTAGTGGATGTGTAGTTCCACAATCACCAAAAGATTTTTCTCCGCTGTCACAATTTTGTCGGACATCTGAGATGTGGCTCGTCCTAAATCACAACAATATAGTGTTATATTGGCTACACCGCAACAATATAGTGTTATATTGGAGACTCTCTCTCTCTCCAAAACTATAGCTAAATCTTTCTTTATCCATTTTTACCTCAGCTTTTTAAAAGCAGCAGCAGCTTCTGTTATGTTGTCAATATTGAGACCATCTGGAAATATAACCCTCTTGTTATTTAGGTTAACGAATGAATTGCTGTTTTCTTTAGCCAAAGCTTCATGTTTAGCTCTCTTTTTGCACAGTGTAGTGAATCGATTCTTCACAGCATTATCCGTTCTGCATTTAAAAAACCAAGAATATCAGGTGAATACTTATTTTTCCCAACTAAATACTGAAAAGTACAACTATGTTGCAATAACAAAATACAATGCTATTTACCTGCCTGAAACCACCTTGGCAATTTCAGTCCATCTGTTGCCAAAAATCTTTTGAGCCTGCAAATAATATTCTTTTTCTATCAGATATCTAGATTTTGATCACAAACAATTTCTAACCAGCTATGTTGCACGGACTCTCCAAAATAGCTGCCGCATCCCATGTCGGATCCTCCAAAAATGTACTATTTTTGGAGGATCCGACACGCACCCATCGATATTTTCAGAGAGTCCGACCAACATAGCTAACTATAACTTAAATGGGCTGAAATAGAAAATAGCAGCAATCAAACACAATCCACAGTTAAAAATAGCCCAAAATGCTAAAATAAGTGAAAGTGAGGGGAGTGGGATATAACAATGAAGCAATCAAGAAAAGCATCATTTTTACCTCACATAAAAGCATATCTTCTTCAGGTGACCATCCCCCTTTCTTGAAATCAGAGTTCAAATAAGTGAACCATCTGCAGATATTTCAAATAATATCACCTTAAAATACCAACCAAAAAAGAAAAAGGGAAAACAGAAACACAGAGTAATAGTAGCTTATATCAAGAACTCATTTTTAACTAACCTTCTTCTGCATTGCCTTGTTGTTTTATCCTTGAACTTGGATGCTATGATCGTCCAACTACAAAACAAACCAGAAAATAAATTTAAATTTCATTACCAATATCACATACACACTTAACTTTAATCACATATTAACAACAAAGTAGAAAGAAAAATCAAATAGGGTAAAAAGTAATTACTTGTCAGTTCCATGGATTCGAATTTGCTCTCTTAGTACATCATCCTCCTGCAACTCAAAAGAACAAATCCACTACATATCAAAACTCCAATCGATACAACAATCCAACAAAAAAAGAATCTGAAAAATCATTTCTTGCAAATATCCCAATACAGTAATTCCAAATTAACAAAATCAACAACAACAGAAACAACAACTACGCCACCGTCCTAAACAAGCTGGGCGGCTATATAGATCCTCACTTCTCCATTTGAGCTCAACTCATGTTTAAAATCCAATCAATACAACAGTCCAACAACTTAAAACACAAAAAAAATGCCAATAATCATTTCTTGAAAAAATCCCAATACAGAAATCCAAAAATAACAAAATCCAAAAACACAATCAAATAAAAAAACAAAAAAGAAACCAAATAATCACAAACCTCTTGAGACCAAGAAACAATATGTCTTTCTTTAGGTTTAGCAGCTTCACCACTATTTGAACTTTTCTTCATATTCTGTTGCATACTTCACTTCTCTGCTCCCTCAACACTCGCATGCTATAGTAAAAAAGAAACCCTTTTAGGTGAATGATATATAAAAAGAACAAAAAGTGTATATTGCAAAAAGGGAAAACTGTTTCACTTCTCTTTACACTGGTAATACTTCCTCAACAGCTAATTACAAGCAAATTACAATCTTGGGGTCATTTTAATACACTGAAGTATCAATTTATTTTGCATAGGATTCTGACTGTTAACCCCAAAGACTCCACCTTTTTTGCCCCAAGAAAGTTTAAACAACATCCATAGAATCCGAATTAGGATAAAATTTGTGTTACCTCGAGATTTGGGAAAATGAAAAAAGAAACAATCTTGGGGTTTATGAATTATGAGGTTATGTGATAGTAACGTAGATCTAAAGGTATATGAAACCTTAAAGATTGTATTTTTATGGTTGCCTGTTAAAATGGTGATATTCTTGATATAGAGCAAAAAGAGGGTGGTGGGTTTTGGGTGGGGGGGAT
>MCJB01048408.1:0-23237 GCA_002018475.1 Nicotiana obtusifolia | reverse complement strand
GGGGGGGGGGGGGAGTGTTAAAACAATCAACGGATTCTTGCTTTTCAGCGCGGGTATGAAGGAGAAGTTTGAAAAAATAACGCTGAATTCCATGAGACTATAATTAATGGCATAGTAGAAACTACACTCATCATTCCCCACTTTCTCTTTCATTTCTTATAGCGTACGTATAATGCTTTCTACATTGTGTATAGTATTTGACGATAAGGTAATGCGGCGAAAGACAGGAATTTCTCCAAGTATATTTAAATTTGAAAGAAGTCTGAAAAAAAATTTCATTAAAGGGTATTTATATACCTCTAACATCTAATATTTTATCTAAATATATAAAGTAATTTTCCGACAACAGGTGGTCAATTGACCACCCTTACAAGACAGCAGCTTCGCCCATGAACAGAGGCTGAATTCAGGATTTGAAGTTTATAGATTCCTGTCGTAATCTCAAATTAATATACAATAATATCTGAATTCACAGTTAGATATTTATAGCTGTTTAGTAAAAATTTTAATAAAATATAGGGTCTACAAAAAAGTTAGGGAACCCATATACTATACTCTAGATATGCCCCTGCCCATGAATGTCATACTCTCTCCTGAGCCGAGGGTATATCGAAAATAATATCTTTTATCTTTACAAGGTAGGGGTAAAAATTACATATGCACTACTCTTCTCACACTATACTTGTGAAATTACACTGAGTTTGTTATTGATGTTGTTATTATTGTAGTGTCATACTCTATGATGTCCATATTAAGATGAACCACATTGGATAGACTTAATTTAAAAATTATTTATATACACCATCATTAATCTCTTCATTGAATACTTAACTTAATTAACACTCCATTAATTGGAGTGTAAAGCTAGATTTGAAAAAGAATAAAGTGTTAACGAACTTCATATTGTTTCTAAAATGTCATAATTTGGAAAAAAAATCTAGTTTAACCAAATTTAATAATATTAGGAAAATGGAATAAGATACTAGTATTTCAACAAGTGTAATATATTGAACTTTGATTTTTTTTTTTCTTTTATACATTTGATTAGAAATACATATATAGTGGAATACTTTCTAAAAAAGATAATGTCTTCATGCTAGGTTTATACTCATATTAATGTCTTTACTTTAAATTTTTGGACCCATCTTTGCCTTTTTTTTCTTCTTCTTCTTCTTTTCTTCCTTAACCTTCTGATTATCTATTTTTTTTCCTAACTCATTTTTTTGAATAGTACATGACAACATTCGTGAGCCAACTACATGCATTATAAGATTCCCCCGCACCTTAATATTCATATAGGTTTTCTCAGTTCAAATTTTTACTTGTTTTGTAGTGGGGGCAATTGGGGGTGAGTATTTCTACTTAAATGAAAAAATAAAGGGGGTGCAACCCACGTGAGTTTTGAAGAAAAAGAATGGGATAAATAGGGTCTGATATTATTTGAAAATTATCTATTATATGATATCATGTGGTCGTTGGTCAGTCCAGCCTGGTCTGATCATTCATCTCTTTGAAGTGAGTATATGGAATGTAGTTCTTGTTTCAAACTTGAAATTTTCTTATTTCTCATTCACATTTGCTTCGCGATGAAACTTCCTAAAATTCAAACTTTTTAACCTTTAATGTTTCCGTTTTGAAAAGAAAAAGAAAATTATATTACATTGGCAGATTACTGAAGCAAAAAATAAAAATAGGACAAAAAGAATGAACATACACTTACGATGTGAAAGTCTCTCACCGATAAGATTAGACTATACGCTTTAGCGGTATCCTTGATGTTGGATTATATTGGTAATATTTCGAATATAGTAATATATAAAAAAGTTTATTATTTTTCCTTAGTTAGCAAGAATAATTAAGTGAAAAATTTAATAAGTAAAAGCCAAATGGAGAAGTGATTATGATCAGACCAATTGAATTTCAACTTGCAAACTGTGATTAAAAAAGCAATCGGATGCACTAAACTCTTGTTATACGCGGGATCCAGGAAAAGATCAAATTATAATGATCTATTGTATACAATCTTACCCTAGATTTCTGCAAAAGACTGTTTACACAGCTCGAAATTTATTTTTTTCCACCTAGTTTATTTTAAACTGCATGATATTGTTCCATCAACTTAATTGGTATGACTTTAAAAATTCAAATTACTCATGAATTTGGAGTTATTTGACTGAATAAATTATTGACATTTTGTCCTCTCTAGTTAGCCTTATAGCTTGTCAAATAGCTTTCATAGAGGTCATGAAAGTTATTTGATTGGATTTTGTTTTTGTTGATAGTGAAAATTAGTTAATTCGACTATTCCCCCTGAAGGTAAAAAAAAGATCATTTTAGTTCCCCCAGCTTTGGGTATTGGTCCATTCAGCACAACAGTTCTAAACATCTCATATTACAAGCAAGAGTTAGGACCATTCATTTTCCAAATCTTCTGTCAAATTATAGCATTCGATAATCATATATAGAGTTAATTGCATCTCATTAAGTTGAAAAAAAGTGGAGCAGTTTTCATGTTTATGAATTTGATATATGGATATGTAATATATATCCTGCAAAGGCTATTAAAGAAAAATGATAGTCCTATAGTAATGTGCTAAAATAAGACCTTTGGGAGGGAAATGTAATTAAATAAAATCTTGAGGATTGCAGTACATTTTAACTTTTGGAAGTTGCTGTGCCAAGAATCAAATGTTCTACTTCTAAAATCCTTTTTCTTGAGTAGTGTGGTAGTCAAACTTCAGTTTTTGACCCTTAATCACTCTGAGTTGCATGTTCAGAATATATTAGTTAAATCCTACTGTATTCTTAAAAGTTGAATTACGTGCTTGAAAGAATGAAGGGGAGATTCCCTGCCCTTTTAAACAATTAATGGCAAAACAAAAGGTAAAAAATAATAAAATACAATCCTTTCGGGCTAATTTTTAAATACAATGTGTATTCATTTTGTTGAACTTAGATAATATGTTTATTTTGTTCCAAAGTTCGTATTTATAAGTGTTGACCCTTGAGATAATATATATGTTTTTGCATCTAAAGTTTGGGATTTGAAATAGGAATGTCTAGTTGAGAATTTTATATGTAGTATTCTAGTTCAAATTTTTAAGGGACATTCTACGAAATTTATTGGGTTGCAAGACTCATCTTCTTTTTTTTTTTTTTTTTTTTTTTTCTGAATAGATTCATTTATCAGCAATAGTGAACAACACAACTGACTTGTCTGTGATAAGCCATCTACTCTTCTACTGTCCCAACTAGTGTTTGTAAATGCTCCATATGACTCTTGTGGGATTAGATATTATGACTTAGATGTTTGATTATGCATCACATATTATTAATTTATTTTGCATTATAGTTTGACGTTAAGATTCTATCTTAGTTGTTATATTATGATTTATATTGGTGTTAAGTTATTATTTGTCTTAAGGAATTGATTAGTAAGTTAGGATTTGCTTAGTGGAGTAGTTGCAGAGCATTGATCAGCTATCATAATTCTTTTAAATTTGCATTGTAACACATTTTCTATTAAGTTTGTGCCACAACTAATTATTCAAATCGGACTAAGTTTTGCAAGCTCATAATATCTGTTGAGATGGTAAACAGCTAGCATGTACCAACTGTAAGTGTGAAGTCCGGAAGGAGTAAGGTTTTGTATAAGTGACATTTGTGCAGGTTAACATAACATAAATTAGTTAGATGGTTAGAATTAATTGATTGAAGTTAGTTAGTCTTCGATAGTCTATATATACACATGTGTACATGCTTTAGCTTAGCAGTTGTAATTAACATTTTTACCCAATACATTTTTTTTCAATCTCTCTCTGCTTCTCTTTCGATATCTCATTTGAGTTTGGTAATGATAGAACTTAATATGGTATCAGAGCTTAAGTTGATCGATCAAAGCTATGGTTTTGTTTCTCGATTCAATTTTTGAAAGTGTTGGTCCAATTCCTCAATTACTCTTTTCGGTTCTTTTTTTGGAGATTAGCATAGCAACTTTGGATATCAACAATTCTCATCATCCTCTATATTTGCAACCATTGAATAATTTTCGAGCAACATCATTATTTTGATTCAGCTAAAAGAAACCGAAAATTATTCAGTTTAGAGCAAGGCGATATAGAGTGCATTATAATCGAAATGTAACCTATGGTTAATTGATGGGATTTGTACTAAAGCTCAATTCACTGCTGATTTGAGGAAAGAATGAGAGTGAGTCAATGCTACGATTTTTATCTGGATTATGAATACCGTTTCAAGGGAGTTGGTGAATGAAATTATGTATGCTAGTGATGCACATGAAGTTTGGGTAGATCTACAAGATCGTTTCGATGAGGCCAATGTTTCTCCTATAGTGCCATTAGAAGTTAAATTTTACTTTAGTATCATCCCCTTCTGTGAATTGTGCTTATGCTATATTGATATAAGGAAATCAAAGGAAAGTGGTGTATGTCGGATTCTCCAAAGAATATGGTAAATGAGATAAATGATTCTACAACTTTTATGAGTTATAGGATAACCCATCAAAGTTCAAGAGATTTAGTTATTTAAATTATGAAAATTGTTAAAATAGGGGTCATACTAGGAAAACTTGCTACAAATTGATTGACTATCCACATGGTATTAAAGTAAAGAAGTAGCAACAGTATAGATATGCCAATATAGTTATGAATGGCAATAATTTTGTAAAAAAAAAATATCACAAATTGGGGCAGCACTAGAACAACTCAAGGAATGCTCAACTATTTTATTGAAGAACAGTTACAATCAAATAATGAGAATTTTGAACAAGGACAAAGAAGAGGATCCTGTAATGAACATGGTAGGTAATGCTAATTCACATTTGTTGCAAAATTATAGATCCTTGGATCGTAGAATTAGTGCTACTAATAATAGCATCTAATCCTAATACGCTGATTAATGTGACTAATCTGCCTGACTCTAAGAGAGGTAATGTGCATATTCTAAATGATAAATCAGTATCTATTATTTATCATGGAAGTTATAATATCACATGTGATGATATAATTCAGGATGTATTATGTGTGTGCATGATTTCAAGTATAACTTACTGTCAATTTTAAAGTTGACTAGATAATTGCATTGTTTAGTGAACTTCTTTCCTTAATTCTGTGTGTTCTAGGACTTGTATACTGGATGGTGAAGGAAAATGACAAAGAAAAGGGTGGCATTTATCTCCAACTCCCAAGAAAGTCCAACAAGAACAAAGTGACACAAAAGATCAATAGTTGTTTTGCAGAAGGAGTGAAGGCAGATACTACAAATTGGAATAAGAAACTTGAGAATGTACCAACAAGAGCTATGAAGAAGTTAGATAATCTAAAGAACAAATAGTTCTTAGATTGCAATTTCAATAATTGCATTGTGTGTCCTCTGGCTAGATAAAGAAGAAAATTTTTCTTCTTAGTCACACTAGAGCTGGTAATATTTTTCATTTAGTCCATGTACACATTTGGGGTCCATACCAACTATAATAGCAATAGTTATTTTCTGAGGCTCGTAGATGATCATTCCAAGATGATATAAGCTTCTTTATGAAATTGAAGAGTGATACTATTACTTTATAAAAAACTTCCTTAAAATGGTGTATGTGCAGTTTGATAAAACTATTAAGATGTTAAGAACTTACGCTGATGCAGAATTTTTTAGTAACAAATATAAAAATTACTTATCAGATTATGATATTATACATCAAAAAGCTGATCACATACTGCACAATAAAATGGAGTGGTAAAAAAAGACATAGACATATTTTGAAGGTGACAAGAGCATTGAGGATTCAGAGGAGCATCCTATTACATTTCTGGGAAAATTATGTGTTGATGTTGCTCCCAAACGTACATGCAAGTATACATGATCGTACAAGTAATATGGGATCATTAGTCCAGATATCGTACCCACAAGGACTTATGATTACTATTTACTAAATTAATCTACTACAATTAATCTATTCAAGTGATTCCTAAAGTGTGATTATTTAATTAGAACTAATCTAGAGTAGTAAACTAAGAAATTAAAGGAAATAACTCTACAATCTTAGAGATGAATTCAATGGGAGAAAATATTCTAGAGCTATGGGTTAGGTAACAGTCCTGTTGAGTGTTTCACTTAAATTGTCTAATTAATTAATCTGGTTTATTGATTGACAGGGTTAATATTGCTCGTAGTATTCTCCCGAAGTATTACTCGCCTGTTCAAGCTAACCTAACGCCTATATTCCTATGAAATTAGGATTAACAAGAACGCATTAATAATTCTTGTATAGTAACCAAGCAAGGCGATTAGGTATATCCCTATCCTAACCGCAAATCTGTTCCCAATGTTCGAGTTCAAGATCTTGCTCTACTCAATCTTTTATGCAATCTAGAATTCCCTCTCCCGAGTTTAATCTTAGATTCGTAGATAGTATTCAATTCGTGATCAAGCAATCAAATAATTAAGCGCAAGATTGAATAAATAAACCAATATGATAAAATAGTAAGAACAATCCAAGCTTCAAACTACAACATTCATGTAGCACCCAAAACTCTAGAACTAATAAACTATGAGATTAAAGGAAGGGAAGAGAAAGAAAAACTGAGAATCCTTGCTCCGAGTGTTCCGTGCGCGTATTTCCCTCTCAAAGCGGCGTCTCCCCCTCTAGAATAGGTTTAGATTTGCTTTTATACGCGCTGGAAGGGCCTTGGGCCGAAATAACTTTGCCCCAGGCGAATTAGGAGAAACTTCCCGTCACCAGGGCCCAGGGTAGCGCGGGGCGCTAGCCCTGGCGCTGGAATTTTTGAGGTTCTGAAAACTGGGCCACAGGTAGCGGCCCATTGTCCCAAGTTTTTGTTTTGTTCCATTTTGCTTCAACTCGTGCACTTTCGTCCCGCATTACCTCTAGATGACTCCTAAACATTAAAATACCACGAATTAACACAATTATAACATTACACATCCGAAATTTATGAAACATGAGTAAAATGCGAGACAATATGCATATAAATATATATACTTTAAGCCAAATATCAGTTGACAACAGTCTATTTGATCAATAGATTGCATCTTCAGTTCTGGCAGGCAAGTCCACTTATGAGATTTTTCAGAAGCAAACTTGTTAATTAAATGACTTTGAAGTGCTCAGCATATCATTTGTTGTCCAAGCTAGGTGTTTTGAATATCTTCACTGCACTAACTTGAAGAGGGGTGTTGAGATGATAAACTGACAGCAGGTAACAGCTGTAAGCGTGAAGGCATAAATGAGTAATATATGTGGTGTATAGTTAACAGTTGTATAGGTTAGCATAACAAAAATTAGTTAGATGGTTAGCATTAATTAATTGAAGTTAGATTACATTACTCTTTATTAGGGATGTCTAAGGGTATGGTAATACTCATACCCATATCGGACCATACCGGTACCGGACTGTATCCTTTTGGTGGTTAGGTAGGGGTAAGGGATTTGGGGTGAAGGGAAAGGGTAACGGTAGGATAACTGAAATAATACCCTTAGTACTGGTACAGTAAGTACCCTTAAGATACTGTATCGGTATCGCACCGATATCGAACCAGTACCAACAGTTTTCTTTTTAAAATTTAAAATCTGGATTGTTTTATTTAATTTAAAATTACCCCTAAGTACCGGTATTGCACCCTTAAGTACCGCATCCTTAGGACTGGTAGGGTACTGATAGGCTACCCAAAAAATTACCCTTAACCGATATCCTTAAATACCCTTAAGAAAAGTACCTTAAGGAACCCTACTCTTACCCTTACCCTCCTCGTACCTTAACCCTTAATGTCCCAGATACCTCGGTTTAGACGGCTTTACTCTTTATACAAACACACGTATGCATGATTCAGCTACTTTTTTTATTTATGTATTTAATACTATTACTACTACTACTACTACTACTACTACTACTACTACTATTATTATTATTCTTATTATTATTATTATTATTATTATTATTATTATTTTATTTTTTATTTGTTTTGTGTGTACATGATTTAGCTTAACAATTGTAATCAACATTTTCGGTCAATACAATTTTTTCCAGTTCCCTATCTGCTTTTCTATTGATATCTCATCTTAGCTTGATTTCCAATCAAGAATGGTGGAATTTAACAATATCAGTACAACCAAAGAAGAAAAATGCCCGTCTTCAAGGATAGATAGAGTTAAGGCATACTTTTTCTTAGTTTTAATTAAGTTCAACATAAGAACTGATCTCAAAAGCTTCAGATTTTTAAATTCAGGGAAAAACATTAACAAATTTGCTTTTGTTTAAAGTCAACATGTCTATCTAACGCGTATTCGACGAAAGGGAAATTGGGGCCTTAACTGCTATTGTAATCTTGATTATATCAAAATGTGACATTTATGGATTTGCTTTTTCAACTTTTTGTTTGGTTAGATGAATTTTTCTATGAATATTCTACATGTCTTTAGAAATGGACCCTCGACTCTTTTCACTTCTAATTAATTCTTAGATGGATGTAAACCTGATTAAACAGATTGCTGACACATGAAATTGTCTAAAAAGTATCATTTAATTTGAAACCAAACTTGTGGGGTATAATACTATGGCCGTCTCAAATATAGTGCATTGAATTTTAGTATAATTCAACATGATTAAAATGATTGTACATATTCATAACACCGTCTCACCAAGAAAAAATTACGGTAGAATAGTAAGTATATTTTTCATTCTTAATCCGAGGTTTTGGATTCGAACTCAAAGTATAAATTCGCCTTTGTTATGAAATATTTTACACCTGCTCTCTCCAAATGGAATTTTACTATACGAATTCGAATTTAATCATACCCAATACAATTATCGAAAACAAAAAAAACAAATATATATATATATTGGTGATCCATAGCAACAACGAAGTCCCTCCACTACTCTGCAAATTGTCCCATTTGATCATCAAACAGACTACACCTTTTGACAAATTGGAGGTCTAGCTAATTAGAAGACAAAATATTGTCTTTATCTTTCAATTATAGTGTTCTAGAGAACATTATCATATCTATAAACCTGTACACCTTGTATTTTGATAGCTAGGGTCATCAATTCTATGCCTTCCTTTTCATATTTTAATTTGATTAAAAACAAAAAGTGTCATCAAATCCCCTCAAACATATCTCAACTACTCTTTCTTTGGCTTTATTTGTTTTATTTATGAATTCATATATCTCTAGCTAGTCTTTTTTTAGATTGATCTAACCTTCTTCTTTTCTATAAGAAAGTGGCCAAATTGATTCACTAAATTCTATCCCAATATATGTTATTTTCGAATTAGAGATACAACATCTAATAAACTTCATCCTGCACCATTTAAACATATAGTTAGAATATGTTAAATGGTCCCATCTCACCCTAAAAATTTCTTTTTCTTCTCTTACAAAAAATTATTTATTCTTGTTACTCTAGATTTATAGTGCAATCTCCAAGTTTAAGATAAAATTAATCGTCTTTATTAATGGATTAAAGGTTAATTGATGCCATTTGGCAAGTAAAACGAGTGACACGAGGAATAGAGTGAAAGGGATTTGATGCGTATACGTTAAATTAAACCATCTTTTTGAATTGAATCAATAGTAGTAGTGGAGGCCTACTCTGGCGCTGCTGCTAAAGCCTAAAGTGCCAATTGGCCATAATATTTTTTGGCAAAATGGCCGTCTTATTCGACTCTCTTATGCTTGATAGTGAAATCTCCCGCCTAAAGAACTTGTTTCATCTTATAACATGACACGACAAGTCTACAACCCTATAAACAAAGTTGTATTTATGCCATTGGTTCATGGCACCACTAAGGATTATGATGGAGTGATTAGTACTTCTTCATCATTAATCAAAAGTCTCGGGTTTAAATTCAAAGGAGCGTTTTATCTCCTAATATGAAACTTTCAGTCACAAAATCGGATCAATCGGGCTCTAATTGATACCAAACACCGGATGAATTTTATTTTAGAAGTTGGTCCATAAGCGAAATTAGGACGAACTACGTGAATTCAATTGAACCAATTACTTTTGACTTAAATTACGTATATATATGCGTAATGATTTTAAAATATGTATACATGTATCAATATTGCACTTATTCTGAACTCATTAATTTAATTCTAGATCCTGAATTCGCTTTTGATAAGTTCATTCATTTGTATTATTCCAAACCTAACGTATATACTCCCATTGATACATATATCTTACTACTACATGTTGATCTATAAAGTAAAAGCGAACAAGAAAGAAACAATGAAAGGCATGTAGAAAATAAGCTTTTCAGAGAAGGGAATCTAATGTTACATGCAAAAAGGAAGGTTGAAGAAGCCAAAGGGTCGGTGGGAAATTTGTCCCACAAACAGCCACCAAAGGATAAATATTAGCTAAAAAGGGATCAAAACTGATGGAACCCTAGGCAAAAGCAACTTACACACAATTGTTACATTCCCTTGCCTTAGCTAACTACTTTAAAAAGTTGGAATATAACCCTACACACAGATTTATATCCTCTCAATATGCTTTAATTTTGTCAGTTTTTGCAAATTTGCTTGATCTTGAAAAACATCGTAAAACATTAGTCCATGGTCTTCACATTTGTCTTCAGTCACTTTTTTCTGCTGTCTTATCACTATATATTGTATGTGATGATAGCACTTTACTGTGTTTTCTTTGAAGCGATTCTTGAAATAGTCTTAGTTTGGTAGAATATATTCAACCTAGAGCCAAATATACTAATTATGAGCTTGAATGGTTTTTAATCATATCTATCCCTAGATTTTGAATTGAAAGTCTAGCTAATTGACCACCTCTTTTTTACTACTTGTGACAAGTGACAACCATTCAATAAACATAGAGCTAGATACTGATGAACTAGAAATCACTCTGAATAATTACATTTATTGAGCACGAATGTGAAGAAAAAAATATTAAAAGATTTTCTTGTTTTTTTTTTTGAATAATATTTTGTTTGGGGGGTGGGGTGAGGGAAAGAAAGCATGAATGATGGAAAATCAGTGATCAAACAGCAAGGAGATTGATTCAAAACCATAGGAATGATATTGTAGGGAGCGTTAGAAGCAAAGATGGTAGGGCAAAAAACTAAAGCTTATTTTTGCAAAGTAAAGATTTCTGTATATCTTCATATATATCTTTTTAATGCTATGGTAAGACCCATATATTCTGCAAAAAAGATAATGCGGCTGGCCTAGTTCTAATGCCATTTTCCCCACCTTATAGCATAATGAATATCACTAAAAAATATTTAAAAAAGATTAGTGAAGAACTTTTAATCCAATTTTTGCAGCTTCTTTCCCATTGTTTCTTGCTCAAAATTATTTATCAAGAGTACTCATGATTATCCTAGCCACACCACTATAAAGGTTTGGGGATGACTAGTCATATATTATCACATTACCTTCCATAACTTCAGTTACTAAATCATATTATCTTTGAAAATACAAACATATGTTTTTTGGAAACTTCCAAAGAAAACTCGCAGTCGTGATCCTTCGAATGTGTAATGGGTAATTTGCTCACTCCATGTGCAATAATTCGCAAATCACACATAAAATGTAAATCGCACTAGGCAAACTCTGTGTAACAAGCTCTGACCGAAGAAACTGGTTGTGAGGGAAATCAATCTCAGTTTGTTCCCCATATAAGAAACCACTAACTCAGCCAACTCTTCAAACCAAGCATATGGCTTAAGCTTAATCAAGAAAAAAGTCAAAACGAAGTATAAAATATGCAACACACTAAAATTTAAATTGTACGAGTAAATACAGTAAATTTTACGAAATTCAACATTGATGTAAATATCACTTTTATCTTTGTTTACCTTAAAATTTAAAAATTTGCAAACTAAAATACAAAAATTAGTAAGAGTAAAAGCATGATTATAAAGAAGAAAAGATGGTTAGTGGGAGATGGAAGTGAGGCCCAAGTTCCCAAAGAGATTGATTTGTGATGACTAAAAAAAGTGGGAGAGTGGGGCTTTCATTTTAATTTAGGTATCATTTTTGTAAACTCGGCTCTTTCATCATGTCAACCCCAGCTCCACCCTATCAATTAGGAGGAGCCAAGTGAATGCACTCTCTTTTTCTTGCAATTATAATCAATCAAGAATGACATAAAATGGAAAAAAATGAAAAAAATAAAAGCATGTGGGGGCAAAGTGTGGCAACTATTATGAACAAAAAGAAAACCCTAATGATCATTTAATACTATATATTCAATGAGCTTATGATAATCTTCCTTTGATTTGATACTATGTTGCATTTATTTAGCAAAACTCTTTTTATTTTCTCCCTATTTATGGTCCTTTATTTGTGTAATGAGGACCTACAAGGAGCCTCTAAAGGGTATTTGCACAAATGGCCTTTTTAAGGCCAATATTTAAGTACTCTCCTTGTTAGCTAAGTGTGGTGAATTTATCCCCAAAAAAATATTTAATTACTGTAACAGAGACAGAAGTAAAAGAGTGACCTAAAAAAGGGCATACTGTATAAACAATCCAGCCCCAAAGTCTCGAATCATAAATGGGAAAATGGTAGAAATAGGATATTTTGGTGGTACTGTTGATTTTTTATCCCGATAAAAAAGTCTTAAAAAAATAGTTTCCATCAGAATTTTGGGAAGTGTTCTTGAAAATCACAAAATTTTTTGATATGGTAATTATAAGGATTTGCCACAGAAATATGACAATCACAAGAATTTTTCATATAGTGATCACCATGATTTATTACAAAACATGACAATAGCCAAAAAATTTCATATGGTAATCACTAAGATTTGCAAAAACATGATAATCGCTAAAAACTTTTCATATGGTGATTTGCAAAAATATGGTAATCACCAGAAAATTTCATATGGTAATCACTAGAATTTACCACAAAATATGGCAATTGTTAAAATTTTTCATATGAAAAGTTCTGGTAGGGTGCTTTAAAATTCTAGCAACGGCTTCAAGATTCTGATGATAGGACTATTTTATCAAATTTTCTTAACGGGATCAAAATATAAACGATTGTTCTAATGTCAATTTGCTGTCATTGAAAGCCCAATCAAATAATCCAAACGAGAAAATTATATCTTCAAAACTCATCACTTCAATAAAGGTATAGAAGTCAGGAGCGGGCCCCTAATTTTTTTCTAATAAATCCGCAATTACATTAAACTTCCCTTGCTGAGTACAACCATGTGTCACTCTGCGGGCTTCGTCGTACCCTGCCTTCTCGTCCTGGCCTATTTGAAGGTGCATCGCCATGATTTCTTGACCATAAATTGTGTTAATGCACTATATGAACACGCTCTTTAATTGAGAAAGTTTAACTAAAGTCTTCTTCTTCTTCTTCTTTTATCTTTGTGTCTTGTTTTCTTTTTTGAATATATCTGCAGTTCCAAACGTGCACTCACTTTCTTTTAAATAAGGGTCCATTTCTGTTCTATATTTTCAAATGAAAATTTTAAAAAATCCGAGTCAAAAAAGAAAAAAGATGGAAAGAATTCTAAAAGCAAAGGGAAAGAATTAATAAGCAAAGAAGAAAGGATTGCTTAAAAACATGACTTTATCTGCCAGCAAATGGTTCTTACTGTTCTTAGCCACATAAGGTAGCTTGAGTAAAGTACACAACGTATCTCAAAAGACATAAACTTAAACAGTAATCTACATTTAGAATTGTTAAAGTGTAATATATTCTAAATCTCATTAGGCATTTAATTATATATATATAATTTTAATTACTCATGACAAAGAATGAATATCAAGTACCAAAAGATCAGAAATAAAAATGGTGCATTTAAATTCCAGTAGAAACATCAAATACTAGGTGATTTCAATCTCATCTAATTACTGTCAAAAAATGAATATCAAGTGCCTATAAAAGTGCCCGTGATTTCATTTATCTAAGCCTTGAAGGTAAGGTTACTGACAACAACATAGGTGAGAAGTGTGTGTGCAGTATATATATATATATATATATATGAAGAGCGCTCCCATAAGGAATAGTATTATCTAAAGTTTTTTCCCAAGAAGGAAAAACAAATTGTATGAGTGAACTTTATTAGAAAAGAGAACAGAAAGTAAACCGAGTTATAGTTCCTACTTAAGTACAAATTTTGATTTATCTTGTTGTTTGTGCACTGTCCCTTATCATGTGCCAATTTACAGGAAAAAAAGAGCAATGATCTTTACCTTAATTTGATAGTGAAATGGGTCCCTGAAAAATCTAATACTAACGCTCCCCTTAAACATTTACTTTTCAGCTAATCAAGTTCGGACTCACAGAAAGGTAGACAAAGATATGATTAAGTCCAAGGAAAGAGAGCTGCATTTTACCCTACAAAACTAAAGTTTGACGTGGGACAACACCATTTACCAAATCAAAGGAGTACAAGTCACTTTCTGTTCTTTTTTTTTTTTCCCTTCATTATTTCGGATCTCTACGGAAGGGAAGTATGAAACAATGGTAAAGTTATCTCCGTATGATCTATATGTCACGGGTTCGAACTGTGGAATCAGCTACTCATGCTTGCATAAGAGTAGGCAGTTCATATCACACTCCTTTGGGGTGCAACCCTTCTCGGACCCTGCATAAACGCGAGATGCTTCGTGCATCAGGCTGCTTTTTTTCTTCGTCTTCATGGATCTTTATACAAATAGCCGGCCAGATTTACTGTTTATTTTTTTTTATCAGTATACATAAATTATACTTTGATATACAAAATTATATATATTATATATAAATTATGCATATATTATATATTTATATTTTGTTTAAGCGATTGGGTTGGCTGCTATTAGGTTAAATTTTTTCTGAGGTTCTGTTTTTTCCTTCACTCTCCACTTTGGTATTCTTTGTAGTATACCACTATTTGCATTCTCTTTTTGTTAGAGTAATGAAATAGTGAAAAAGAAAACTTTGGACCTTGCTGATTTTTACCAAATTGTCAACAAATCAACATCACACTAGGCCATTCTTTTTTGAATTTAAGACAAAGCCTATAAAGAGCAATGTTAAATGAGCCACAAGACAACCCAGGTACAATTAATCTTGTCAACTTCCTTATCTTAAAATGAGACAAGAATAGTATTACATGTAAAGTTACCTGCACACTTTGCACTAATGCATGTACTTAAAATTTTGAAGTACTAACATACTTTTTTTTTTCTTTAAATATTCGATATTCAAAACTCACTGATGCGATTCTCACGTGATAAGACTAGTTAGAGGGTGAAATGCTCCCTAAAAAATTAGTAGACTTTTGATATGATATTGATGTAGTTGCACTTGCAAAACACTGTCTGCTATCAGATTGGATTTAAATTTCTAATGGAGATATAATTCACTCGAAATATATTTTCGGAGATAAAAAACGTTCGTATAATTTAAGTGTTCAACAGATGTTTTGAAATAAGTGAAAGGAGAACTTAAGTTTTTTGTCTTTTTAATACTCGAACTTATGATTTTTGCCTTTCTTATTAGCGGTAGTTCAATACATATGCATGTATAATATAATGGTTAAAAAGAAAGAGAAATAAATGTGGAAAAAGGCCCCCACGTGTGGAATGAAAATAAAACTTATGTAATTTGTTTTATTTTTTTCGGTTCCATTTATTTCTCTTTTCCATTAGCTTTAGTGTGAAACGTAGGGTTTGTATGCTTGGGATCCCTACATACGTGTGGGCGCCCACTTATCTTTGTGACATTTCCAGCCACCTTTTTAAGGTCATAAGTTGATTGTTGATTTTACATTTTTTTTTAATCCTTTTTTATTATTTAGTAAATTTTTCTTTTTATGTTACACTTCACTTGGGAATTCACTTTTTCTGCAAAGGCACGCTCTCGTAAAAGAAAAAGGGGTTTTAGGAATCCTATGCCTCGCCATTCACATTCCTCTATACCCTACGTTGTTGTAATTTTCTTAGTTTATTTCTTTATGCGCATTAATATCATAAATAATATTATTTACAGCAGTAGAAATCTATCTATAATAGTTCATATATGGTAATATAAAAAATACAATAAATAACTTATTATACGGGCCGTCGTCTGGTTGAAGCGAGAAGATTGAAGAGACACTAATTCCTAAATTCAAATTTGGGATTTTTTTTTTATTTTTTTTATTTTTTATGTTTGGTTAAGTTTATATATTTTTTATTAACAATTTATGCCTCAATTGTGGTATATTAATCTTTTACACCCAATATGGGATAACAATCTCCGACTATTAGTTCTTGGATAAAACACCAAAATAATAACCATACCCTTTTTTAATACTTTTCTCCTGGAGTTATTTAAGAAAGAAATAGGTTAAAATCAAAAATGAAAATTTATTCAAGTTTTTCTAGTATTTACTTAACACATGAGTATTTAATTTATTATACACTCCATATATCCATTTTTAATCTAATAATTAAAACATCTATCAATAAAAATAAATCTGCTAAATAATTTTGTCATCATATAATTCACATATAATAATTGTGGCATTATATAATTCCTACTTGTTCACAAAACAATCGATCTTTGAAAATAGTTTTCTTTTATATCGTATTGGATGATGACTAAGGTTTCCCAATTGAGATGATGAGTCGTGTGTGTATTTGGTAGTCCACTACATTTTGTTTATGTCACATTTTAGATTTACACGATGACAGAAGCTTCGCTGTAGAAAGCGCCCTTTTTACTTGGTAATAGTGATTTTTCATCATTGTTTTTTCCTCTTAACGCTAAATTTTCTTTTTCCCCTAATTTTGTACTTAGTTTTAACCGTTAATACCCGCAAGTTATTTTCTGAATGAGATTACGAAAGATTGTGTATAACTGTATATTATGTTACAGTACAATATCGCATGCATGTGGAACAATGGTAATGAGGTACAACTAATGTACATTTGTACTCTAAATATGTAAAAGAAATATATTAACCATTATATGTATTTTATTATTATTATTATTATTATTTAGGCGTGGTTTTAGTATTTACAAATTTAATTTTTCTGCGGATAAATAAGCCTACTTTCTACTTAATATCTAGATACTTTTGAATATTTCCATGAGGGTGTCTACTGTCTTGTAAGGCTGCAACAGGGCAAATTATATCTACTCGAAACTTGTTAGGGCGTGGAGGGTTATTTATTATACTTTTGAGTTAAAATATTATGTGATCATGTTTACAGAAATGGTTGTCAAATTATTATATGCTGAGAAAATTTGAACATTATCTTTGAGAGAGGGGCCAGCAAGAGATTTTATCATCAAAACTTGGAGACCCCTATTTTGCTGAAAAAGACATAATGGATTTAGTAATATACCAAAGAATTTTATATTATCATTGTACTTTAATTATTATTGTAGGTTAGTTATTATTAAATTTTATCAGACTGTCAATATAATATTTATGTAGACATATAATTTTTGACCCACGCGTTAGAATCACCTATAAAAGTCATAGTACTTTTAAACTAATTATTAGAGCTCATTTATGTAGGAATTCACCCTATTATTAAATTTAATGCTATTTTAGGTACAAAATTAAAAAAATAGTCCCAACTTTTATCTTTAACCATATTATTAAAAGTCTTATTTCTGGATATTTGAAATTAGAGTTTCAGCTTTATTTCTAGCCCAAGTTTTGTAAACTTTTGAGGTCCAAAATCAGAATAAAAGCCCAAAAAAATTCAACCCAATAACCTAGCCCACTCTTTCTCTCTCTGCCGCGTAATCCTAACCAACTCTGACATCAAAATCTTCCAAAAAATCCCACACACGACTCCACTACTCATGGCAACAGAATTGGGGAATTCTAGAGGGGGAGGAGAGCTTTCTTAGAGGGGAAGGAGAGAGAATTTCTGAAAAAAAGAAAGAAGAGAGGGTTCTAGCGAGTGAAAAGAGTTGGGAGAGAAATCAAAAAAATCGAGAAAAAGAGAAATCAGAAAAATCGAGAAAAAGAGAGATAGAGAGACAACAATCGAAAGATGAGAGGTCTGAGAGGAGGATTTGGGGAACAAGAGTGAAGGGAAGTTTTCAGAAACAGAGTCGCCGTTTCGAGTGGTGATCGAGGTTCGCGGTACCTGTTGCTGTTGGAAGTTCACTTTGACTTTGCACTATTATACTCACCTGAAGTGATTTTAAGCCCGAACTGTTACGAAATCTTAACCAGGTTCATTTTCTCGATTTTCGCTTATTGCATTTAATTGATTGAAGTATGATAGAGTCATAGAATTTGCTTCTAGATTGATAATTTTGTCTGCATCACTCAATACCTCTGTTTTCAATTGTCTGATATTGTTGCTTTTCCTCGTTCTGCACCGCTGCTTTGGCTAATCGATAGGCAGTGTTGGATTGCTGTTTGTACTAGATTTATGATGTTGCAACTGTTAAAATGTTCATTTCTCATTTTCCTGAGCTTATTAGACGAGAATTGTATAGCATAAACTAGTTTCAAAATCGGACCAATTTGCCTTTGGAGTTGGATATGCGACCGCATAATTGATATGCAGTCCGCATTTTTGACGTAACAATCGCAGATGAGACCGCATTTCTGACATTAAACCTTACTCAGGATTCTGTTCTGATTTGCGATCTCTGCGTGCAATCTGCGGTTAGCAAACACGATTTGCGATCGCAAATAGGATCGCATTTTGACACTCGACACAACCTAAGACTTTGTTCCCCCCTTATGCGCATAATGCGATTCGCATGAGGGATGTGCGAAAGCATATCCCCACTGGCGATACCATTCTGCCCTTTTTTCTGTCTTTTCGTGGGTTTTGGGTCAGGTTTAGTTAAATGCATGAAAAATAAAGTTAAAAGAACAAGGCCATGAACTGAACTTTTATCTTTCTTTATTTTAGACCTCATTTCCTTATTTTATTACATTGGTCGCTTGTAGAATGTTTAGGCCGATCACACGCGGGTAGGCAATACTAGGACGTTTTGTTAATTTTTGAGGTGAGAGGTCATTCCCAGTTAAATTTATCCGGGAATGCCCCGAAGGACTTATGTATTTGGCATTACGGGGAATGCCCCGAGGTATTTGTATGTGAAGATCAAAAGTGAAACTCGTAGTATTTTGGTTCTGTTTTTCTTCTTTATTAGGTGAGAATGACCTCAAACCTCCTGTGTGTTTTTCTTATATCTCAATCCAAATGTAGTAAAAGCCAACTAGATCGAGTATGCAACCGTGACTTTCACGGGACACGGGGAATGCCTAATACCTTCTCCCCGAGTCAAATGAACCCCCTTACCCAAATATCTGGTATGAACTTAGCTTTGAGTCTAAGTTCTAAAAATGGTGGCCTGGCACACCGGGTCAGGTGGCGACTCTAAATTTTCCTGATTAATCCTCTCTTTGTCACTTTCAAAATTGGAAACCCCTTTACAAGTTTTATTAAGCCTTTTTATCCAAAAAGGGTTTAGTAAAGTCTCGCCCAAAAAGGAGAAGTGACAGCTCTGGCGACTCTGCTGGGGAATACTTACGGGTTCGAGCTAGTACTTGATTTATTGGCTTTTAAAATGTTTGGTTGAGTTTTTATGCTTTTTCGTTAGCTTTACTTAATTTTTATTATGCTTTCATATTTTGTTATTTGCTAGTTGTTTATGTGTTTAAAGTTTTTTCTTTATGTGTTTATCGCTTTATAACTGTCATCATATGCATTGCCCGGTCAATTCTTTCTGCAACAAGTCTCGGAGCACGCGTTGCGTGCACAAACTCTTTGTTGAGTCACCCTTAATTTAGGAGGGGAAGCCGACAGACGTATGGAGTGGGTGGAAAGCTTGAGCAGCCACCATCGTTCATACGCTTTCTCCGAACTGCCTTGTTAGTGAACCCCAACTTAGGTCGGCCTTAGGTCATTCTTATTTGCATCATGTCATTTAGACCTAGCAGGGCTCGGTCTCAAGCACCGTGTCCTTTGGTAGGAACCTTGTCCAAATTTTGTCAAAATAGGCCCGTGGCCCAAAATAACATCTAATCATTAAATATTGCATCCGTGAGGGTAAGAAGGTCATTTGGTGGACCGATGTCTTGGAAAGAAGGGTGAATGAAGCAAATGGGGCCCACTCGCATTTTCTTTCGTATTTTTCCGGAAAAAAAAGAAAACTCGGAAAGAAAAAAGATTTTACATTTTTTTTCAAGAATTCAAAAAAAAAAAAAGAGAAAAGAAAGAGTCCAAGAGTTTTTACATCATTTTTCAAGAGGCAAAGTAAAGTTGCATCTTCCCGAATTACGCGAACCTTATTCTCGTCTTCCGGGCGGGATACGTAGGCAACCCACATAGGGTCCAGTCTTCCTAGTAAGTCCTAGGTTCTTGGCTTTCGGGGTCGTAGCCAAATCTTGCATGTTTAGCCACTCTTGGCCACATCGGCCATTCTTGCAAAATAAATTTATTTTCGCAAGAGTGGTTCAATTGCCGTGTTTTAGGATCTTGAGCCTATGAATCAGTATCATATCATTCTAAGATCCGTCCGTGCCCGGTTTGCATCCCTAGCCACATTTGGCCATATCGGCCATTTATGCAAAATAGTCCGTTTCCGCAAAATAATCCTTTAAGACCATGATTGTCGGGATATTAGAGTCATGTAGGCTTCAAGTGCAGTATTTCTCATGCTTAGGGGTCAACTTTGTCAAGTTTGCACCAATAGTCACTTTCAGCCACCTAGATCAATCTGCAGATATAGCCAAACTCGTGTCTCGCATTTGTCCGCCAGGAAATGTTGCGGTATCATTCCGAGTCATTAACCATGTTCCCTTCATTCAGGTATGGATCCGCTGATTCGATCCAAAGTGCTGATGGTAACAAAGATTCCTAAGAAATTGGTCAAGTGGTGGAATATGTTTTCATCGTTAGAGCAGCATGAGTTGATGCATAAATTGGGTACCCTAACTTCTCTTCTTGATATCACACCCCACCCAGACTTAATGGAGGCAATGCTGACCTACTGGAACCCGCAGAACTTAACTTTCAAATTTGGGGAGTGTGAGATGACTCCTATCTTGGCAGAAATGTCCGGCCTCACCCGTTTAAGTTATATAGGCAAGAATATGATAATTTCCCGGGACCACTCTAGGACAAGATTTCTCAACGACCTGGGCCTAAAAGATAACAAGCATTTAAAGTGCCTTGAGCAGTCTTGGATATCCTTGGGTTATTTGTTTGCTAGATTTGGACCACAGGATAGTTTTGACGTCTTTTGGATGAGTTCTGCACAACCAAAGCAAAGTGGCAAAGACGTCACCTCGAAGCTTTCAGCCTAGCTTTGTTTGGATAGTGGTTTTTCCATCAGATGAAAGACACATTGGTACTCATCTACAATCGGTGGTAATGGCGCTATTTCATGAGAAGCAACACAAAACCATTACCGTTGTGCCAATGATCTTAGCAGAGTTGTACCGAGCCCTGAGTGAAGTAAGGGGAGGTGTCAGGTATTTCGAGGGAAGTAACGTTTTGCTACAATTGTGGATGATGGAGCATTTGCACACAGCTTATTTACGTTGTCCCATCGACCGTGCCTTGAGGGATCGGGTGATATGCATCGAGCGTAGGATGAAGTCTCCTAAGTTTACATACCCAATAGGTGTCACAGCTTGGATTGAGTTCCTTGGTTCGAGGACAAATGAGAATGTTTTGTGGGCTTACCTTTGGCTACCTTTAGATGATACCTTAGTAGAATGCCTCATGCAGCCTTTCCTGATGCTGATAGGACTCAAGTGCGTCAGGCCATACGCGCCAGTCAGGGTAATGCGACAGTTAGGCATGCGACAAAAGGAGCCTCCAACTTTGAACCTTCGGAGGTACATCATAAATCTTAGCAAAAAGGCAGTTGACGAAATCAAGTACGTGCAATACTGGAATAATGCAAAGAGGATGAAGAAAGAAACATTAGTAAATGATATTGGCAGGCCCGAGTGTACTCAGGAGTACCTGATTTGGTTACAATCCACCCCAGCAGGGATCAGTACCCCATTGCCAGCACAGCTTAGGGGGCGGGCAGTTCAGACAGATGATTTTGGGGAAGCGTTGGACCAAGATCCCAGGGGTAAGTTTGAGCTGATAAAGTCTCAGTTAGCGGAATTGGCAGCAAGTGTGGAGCAGCATAGCCAGCATTTGCTTAAGGTTGGTCTTCAAGAGGCAGGGGCACATGCCAGGGTCTTCGTTCCTAGCATTGGTGTTTCTCTACGAGGCATGTTACAAAGCTTGAGCACGGCGGATAGCCCAGAACCATCCCAACCAGGACAGTTGCATTCGGGAGCAGTTTGAGGATCGACCCTATTCAAATGTTTTAAGATTGTCTCGTGTCTTGTCTAGGTGTACTGAGCCTTTAGGTAGTTTCAAAGCTAGTCATAGTATGGTCAAGTGCGTCTGGTCTTCCATTATTGCATTTCTTATCAAAAGTCTTAAATGAAAATCCTGAATTTTATTTTTCCACTTTTTTTTAGAAAATACGCTTGGTTTGACTTATGAAGAACGCGATACATAGGAAATCTACTTTGGGTTTTATCAAGTTATTTTTGCATCAAAAGAAAGGGAAATGGTAAAAATAGAGAAGCCAAGATTGAAATAACCAAATTGGGATGATGCCATATGAACTTGCAACCCTCAGAGCCGTTTTTAGAACCATTATCCGTTGATAGGTGCATCGCACGTAATGTGATATTATTATCTGATAAATGCCCTAACGCTAGCATGGTGGTTTTGTGTTGTTATCCTCTGTTATACTCTAACAATTATCCAGGAAGGTGATTAATTTGTTGGCATCCTGGCAAGTCATCCATACAACACCTGATCAAAGAGCCAAACAACCATGGTTAGCAAGGAAACAGACACTGCAGTTGTAGACCCGCCGAGAGAGATTGTTGAGTCGGAATCGGAATTGCAAGAGGAGGTCCGGAGGTTGAAACATCAGATGGCAGAAATGTATCAGGCATGGATTAAGGGACACCTTCCACCCTCATTCCCCACCAACTACACAGAAAAACTTGCTTCCATTCCACCACTCTCTCAATCCCAGATGGCCCATATCATTGACCTTTCCCCACGACACGCACCTGGCTTCACCCCTTACCATAATTACCCCGGCACTTCGGCCCAAACTTTTCATGCTCCACCAGTCAAAACAACCTCATACCCTATTCCAACATCTGCTCCTATTTTTGTACCCCTACCACAAACTACCCTTCATCGATCCTCTAGTGAGCACGCAGTTCCCGCCCCAGATGCCCATT